>JAHWFP010017450.1:25428-38893 GCA_023313725.1 Lithobius niger | reverse complement strand
TGAGCATTTTGAAGCTGCGCTGCAATGTCAACCTGTGTTGGTGAAAGCACAACTTTGCGTTTATTGGGATTCGGTTTCGCTTTTTTGTTAGCATGACCTGGCTTCGGTGGTGATTGCTTAGTGGACGGTGACGTAATAATCGATGGAGATTGCGACCTTTCTGGCTTAGAATTTCCTTCAAGAGGGGCGCTGGTAGTAGCCAAAGGTGATTGGTTATTTACGTTAGCAGACTCATCCACTTCGTGTGTGTGTGGTAATTTCGCTGGAGATTTCCTGCCACCTGGTGACTTGCGATGTAAATTCTCAGGTGATTTTTCAAGCTGTTGGATTGGTGGAATTTTTCCCTCAGTAACGGAAATTGACTTTCTGGATTGGCCGAGAGATCGACGCTCAGGAACTACGTCAGCGAAACTTGGCTTTTCACGTTGTTTGCCGCCAAAAGACATGCGTTTGAAATTTGAGTGATGTTGCTCATTATTATTCACGAAAGAATTACTGCTTTTCGCCGTCGAAACAAGTGCGTTTGGAGGCTGTTCTGGATAATCATTTTCCGCGGTATGTAACCTTAGCTGTTCGCGATGTTTGCGAATCGTATTACCGTTAGTATCAACGATAGTATAGGACTGATTTTCACATTTTTGGTTAACCATACCGACTGACCATAGCCTATCATTTGTTGTTGAAAAGTCACGATACCAAACCTTTTCACCTATTTGATACGTTTTCAACTCACGATGGTGGGTGCTCTGTACTTGTTTTAATTGTTTACGGCGTACGGCTGCAATAGGGTCAGGGAACAATAAATCCAGCCGAGACTTTAATTCTCGGTTAAAATATAATTTTCCGGGTGTTGCTTGCGTGGTAGCGGAGATAGTGATTCGTGCTGATAACAAGTAGGAATTTATACTCTCTTGAATAGTAGACCCCTGTCGCCGCGCGGCCTTGTAGACTCTCTTGAAATTACGGACGTATACCTCAGCCAAACCGTTGGTCCAAGGCGCAAAACTTGGCCCGGTCATGTGCCTAATTCCGTTGGATTTTAACCAATTTTGGAATTCTGCTGACAAAAATTGGGCAGCATTGTCCGTAACTAAGCTGTCCATTAAACCATACAAAGCTATATGATTGTTTAAAACGTCAATGACACGTGCGGACGTGGTTGACTTCATTTTATGCACAAAAGGAATTTTTGAATGTGCGTCTACAAGAATGAAAAACATGCAATTGTCCATCGGGCCCAAAAAATCAGCGTGTAAGCGATTGTTGGGTTTTAGTGGATATTCCCACGTATGCTTAGGACCTGACGTTTGAGTATCTTTATACTCTTGACAATTTTGGCACGATTTGACTTTATTTTCAATGTCAGAGTCAATCTTAGGCCACCAGACTTTTTGTCTAGCTAAACTTTTCAATTTAACTATGCCTAAGTGAGCACTGTGTAGATCTTTCAAGATTTGTCTCCGCAAGGCCGTCGGCACCAGGACTCTATACCCCCAAAATAAGGTTTCGTTTTCGACAGAGATTTCAGCACGACGTGTGAAGTACGGTAACAGATCGGGAATTTCGCATTTGTCAGGCCAACCATGGTTCACATAACGATAAACTTTTGAAAGGATTTTATCACGTTTACTTTCAAGAACGAGTGTCTCGTTTAAAACTGGAAGATTAGAAATAGTTTCTAAAGCAAGAATATTGTACTGCTCTTCTGCTTTCTCGAATTCCTCGGTATTTGGGAGGGGAAGGCGCGATAAAGCGTCTGCCGTCAAATTAAGTTTACCGGGAATGTGTTGGAATTCGTAATCGTAAGCATTAAGCATCACTGCCCAACGCTGAACCCTGGCGGCTGCCATCTGCGGTATTCCTTTTTTAGGGCCAAAAATCCAAACTAAAGCCTTCTGATCAGACTGCAGTATGAATCGCTGACCATAAACGTATTCATGAAACCGTTTCACTCCCCAAGCCACGCTGAGCGCTTCCCGGTCAAAATGCGAGTAGCCTCTTTCCGCTTGAGTGAGTTTACGTGAAGCGAAAGCTATCGGCCGTGATTCACCGTTTTTCATGACATGCATCAGGCACGAGCCTATTCCGTAGGGTGAGCCGTCACAAACGAGTTTGAGCTTTAATTTCGGATCGTAATGAACCAGAACTTTTGATTTAAGAAATAATTCTTTTACTTTACTCACGGCTCGGTCGCATTCTGCCCCCCAAACCCATTTCACACTTGGGCTTAACAAACGTGTTACTGGTGACAGAATATGAGCGAGATTCGGTAGATATTTTGAGTAATGGTTTACAAAACCCAGAAAGCTCTGTAGCTCTTGAATACATGTTGGGTTAGGAGCGTTTGTGACTGCTTCGATAACCTCAGGGAGTGTATGCAAGCCTTCTGCATTTATCATGTGGCCTAAATATTTTAATTCAGGCCGCGACAGTTTGCACTTCTCGATCCTAAGTTTGGCTCCTGCATCTTGTAAAGCATTTAACAGTTTATTTAACGATTCGTCATGCTCACCCCCCCTTCCCGCTCACCAGGATGTCATCATAAAACGGGAGACATTTGGGGATTTTACTGGTGACTTGAGTCATTACCCTCTGGAAAATTCCAGGACTGGACGCCAGGCCCAGGGGTACACGAAGCCATCTAAACAAACCCAGGGGTGTATTTATTGTCAAAGCTTCTTGTGACTCTTTGTCGAGTTCAATTTGCAGAAATGCATCCTTAAGATCGATAAGGGAAAAAGTGTCACTGCCTGCTAATTCACTGAATAATTCTGCGGCCGTGGGAACTGGATAGTGGTCGACTTCGAGTTGAGGGTTCACGGTGGTTTTATAATCACCAATCACTCGGATTTGGCCATCCGCTTTGTGAACTATGACGATCGGCGTAGACCACTGAGAAGTTTCCACAGGCTCTAGAATTCCAAGGCCAACCAATCTACGAATTTCTTGGTTAACCTTTTCTTTAAGTGCTAACGGAACCGGTCTTACACGACTGTACACAGGCTTGGCATCAGGTTTTAAATGAATTTTGGCTTTAAAATTCTTAAACTTACCCATGCCTTCAGAAAATAGCTCCGGGAAACCCTTCACTATTTCGGAAGTGTCAACTGGCGTAATGCTAGTTTTAATTTTCTTAACACTTTTCTTAGGTTTCACTTTCGTTTGTAGGTCGTAAAAAGGATGGAAATTAACTCGAAAAATAGAAAGCCAATCCTTTCCCATTAATGCAGGTTTATATAATTTTGAAACTAACGCATCCAAATGTTCGATTTGACCTTGAACTTCAACCTTCAGACTTACAGTGTAAATCGTGTTCTCAATTCCGTCAGTGTATGAGTGTATCGAGTACGGACTGAGTTTTAAAGGACAGTCCGCAAAATATTTTTGATGCCACTCAATAGGGATAATGGATACATCTGCCCCGGAATCAAGTTCCATTTCTAGCTTGACACCATTTAGGCAGACTGGCATTTTCCATTTATGGATTTTCATAGAATTAACTACTACTATTATTTTGTTGGTTTGTAGGGGAATTGAAATCTGGTCCGCAGCCTGACTCAGTCCAAGAGTATTATTTTTCAGTACAAGATAGTCGTTGTCTGAATCGTTATCAGACCCGGAACCAGACTCTGAATTTTCGGCTTCAACATCCTGGCCTTCTTCACTATCACTTTCGCTATCGCGTTCGAGTTTGTTGACGCGTTTTTTGTAGCTATACTTTTGTTTTGTGTTCGGCCTAGCCTTAAAATTTGTGCTAGAACTTGCTTTAGGGTGGTCGAATGATTTTAAAGTTCTATTCGAATGACTAGCTTTTCGGCACACGGCTTTTAAATGGCCGACAGTGTGGCAACGGCCACAAGTATAGTCTCGATATTTACAACGTGTTTTCACGTGGCCATTTTTGCCGCAACAATAGCAAATGAAATCCTTAGTGGATTTAGGCCTACTTGATGTTTTGCCCGATTTTTTAGCTACGTAGTTAACAGCTTTAGAAAGGCTTCTCAAAACGCTTTGGTCTGTTTCAGCAGATTCTAAGGATAAAGCTAAGGATGTTGTAGCCTTTAAATCCAGAGTCTGCTTCAACAACTCGCGTTGAATGACTTCTGATTGGATCCCCCCAATTAGGCGATCCCTAATCATTTCGCTGTTAATGTCTTTAATTTTTGCGAAGTCACAATACTTCGTCATTAGCTTTAAGGCAGCTAAATATTCCCCGATACTCTCATCTGATTTTTGCGATCTTCTAAAGAATTTAACACGCTCAGATACCACTGAGGGCACTGGCTCAATGTCGTCTAAAACTTTTTTAACGAGCTCATCAAATGTTAATGAGTCGGGCAAATCAGGTGAGAGGATATTAAGAATTCTATCAAACATTTTCTGGCCCACAGATGCCATTAGAAAATTAACTTGCTTGGTTGCTGGTATTTCTTTAGCTAAAAAAAAGTAACGAATTCGGCTGGAGTATTTCTCCCATGTGTCAGACTCGCAATCGAATTCCGAAAATAAACCAGCGGTTTTAGACGAACCCATGTTGACGTCGTCTTCACTATCACTAGATTCAAAATTTAGATTTAAATTAGAACTAGCTTCATTAACGCTTGCGTTCACTACTGAATTATTTTCAGTTTCACTTTCACTGCTAACTTTAGCAGTTACAGGTGGTTTGCTACCGACACCTGTCTTTGGCATAAGCCTACAAAATTAAATTTAATTAAATTTAATTACAATCCTGTTTAACATGCAAGGATTAAACTGGAGCACTCAAGACTACCGGTCACTTATTTAAACATAGAAATAAATCAAGCTTGACTGTAGCCTACCTAGTTGTATAAATTAACTGCCTACAAGTTAAATTTAAAGGGACTAGGCTTTGACAAAAAATGTTTTACGTTCACCATTTGCAACGTTTTACAAAACAACACTTCTGGCCTAAGCCTCAGCACAGACCAGATTTCACTAAGTTTGAGCATAAACCTACGGTGTTAAATTTTACACCGGCACACACTAGCCCGAATATGGGCAATGGCACAATCGAATTTACAAGGGTTAATTTAGCAGCGCATTTTTCGAACCTTCAGGTTTATAGTACTGCCTGTGCGGACACGCTAGTGCGTCGCTCTAGAACACTGCCAAGGTAAAATTAACCATAATAAATCCAATTGCCCACTTCGGTTCTAGTTGTTAAGGTACTAAATTTAACTATTATCATTTCGTACCACACAGCACTACCACGTCAAAATAACACTGTTTGAAAAAGTTTAAACTCTGATAGGAATTCAGAGCACTAATTTTCATTGCCAAAATGAAAAAAATTTGCAACTTACCACAAATATGGAGCAAAGATGTGGTTGAAGACCTATCAGTTTAAGCTTAAGTTTTTAAAGATTACCAAAGATACCGGACTCGTCGCCAACTGTGATGTCCTAGGCGGGGACACACCTTAGCCCAGCGTGGGCACCAATGGTAATAACCACACGGACTACCAGAGTGTAGGCTACAGCTGATAAGACAGCGAACTTCCTGTTTACTTCTCTTTAAATACAATTATAACAGGAAGTCATGTGATGCAACTTAATACAATATATAATTATAGAAGAGCCTATTAGTAGTTAAAGGGGTATCTTGGTAGGGTTAACATATTGACATGAAATTGATGGCTGCCATTGTGGAGCACACAAGTGACGACTCCACACTGTAAGTTAGTTTTCAACAGCCCGTTTAAATCCTTTCCTTCTCGACTCAGTAACCCCAATAACTCAACCAACATTCAACTTTTCATCTCATCGGGAATTGCAGACTCAACTCTCCCATAAGTTTCCAGTGTTCACCGCAGAGAATCCTGTCACCATTGCATTGCAAGTATTTGTTATCTGATATGGTATAGTCCTTATCCTCCAGCCTACCATGCTTATTTTTCTCTCGAGTTTTTCTTGCAGTCGTTCATACAGGTTCAATTGCACCACACTTCTAAAATGAGGTCCTGATATAACGTGTACATGTCTAAAATTGGACTACAATCTTGTAGGCCGATGTACTGCTTTCTCTGCATCTATGAACAACAGTGTGTTCAGATGTGACAATTGTATTTGTTATGTCTCTAGTGTATTTACCCTGCAGTAATATTTCCTAATGTAAGAATCTTAGTAATGCATACAAGAGCACCAAGCAGAGGGGTGGCATGGCTTCGGTCAGAGGCTATTGGCTAAGGGGCACAAAATACAATTTGAGTTTCATGACGGTCACACCTAATAATTGAAGAAAATCGACTTAGTTTCATGCATTAGCAACCCCCGTGTGATATAAAAAATAGTGTTGATGAGAATGGGTCGCAAGGCCTTGGAGATAGGTCAGATGGCATTTGGAGGACGAAACACATTATCTACGAGTTTCAAGTCGGTCATACATCAAGTTTGGAGAAAGTACTAACACCAGTGAAAATAATTGATAAAAAGTTTTTTAGGTGCTTGGTTAAACAAGCACAGAAACAGTTCAATGTTTGTTTCTCATTGCTGTCACTGAATAAAAAAAGTGTTTTTTGTTGCCTTGTAATATTACTTTACTGAATGTTTAAATGAGTTTACTCCGAGTTTATATTTACCATCGGTCAACTTATTGTTCTCATGTCTGCATTCCCCAAATTTTAGAATTTCAGCAAACTGTAGAACTATATCAAAACAATCTTAGTGAAAGAATTAAGATTTAGCTACTGACCATTGATCATCGGGTACTCAGACGAGCTACAACCAAAGTTTGCATTGGATTGGCATAGGTTTGCTGAGGCCCGAGCCACAAGGCTAACGGCCACAGGAATTCACTCACACGCTACACTTACTGTTCAACGGAAAAAAATCACAAGGAAGAAACATGCAAAATGTTAATCAAAGAAAGCAGAAACACTAACAAACATGGCGAGTTGCTTCCCAACAAAGAAATCTTCCCAAAAAAGACACTTGGGATTAACGAATTCTCCTGCTGAAGTAAAGATCGTTATTGGGCGAACAAGAGATAGGTAAAAATGAAGCACAAGACCATTTTGTCATCATGGTTACATGAACAACGAGAATCCAGATGCACCGAATGCGAGCAAAGTAGCACCATACTGGAATGTGTGTCAAATTAAAAGATAGAACAAAGTTGAGTCAGTCCAGTGCTTCATCCCGTATCAATTCCTACAATGTTCAGCTTGCTGATGGAGAGCTTGGCACCTACAGCTGGTAGGCCAGTCTGCCCACAAGGAGTCCCACTCATTCCATGCAGCATGGGTTAAATTCAAAGCTAGCTGTTTTGGTTTGAAGAAGAGCAACAGTGGACAAGATTGGACATCCACACACGCCCTTCCTGCCAGACTATCGGCAAGTTCTTTGCCCAGAGCTGGGACAAAAGCCAGGTGGCCTCTTAACCCTCCTAAAAACAATGCCACATAGCATCTACAATTTCCCACAGAAGAGGGTAATCACTACAACACCACACAGGCAAGAGGCAATGGCCAACAGGCTAGCAGCTACCTGTCAATGCCTATATCCGAAAGATAATGCAGGGCAACTAAAATTGCCACCATCGCCATAAGATAAATAGATGTAGCAGTGTTCCCAGAGAACGGGCGGGAGACTTGCGAGGAAGAAACCACAAATGTTGCACCCCCTGAACAACCACCTGTCACAACAGAGCCATCGATGTGAACTTGATGGAGGCTCTCTAATAATGCTGAAAGGCTTTTAAGATGGCCGATACAGTTGAGACCCCTTCAATCCAAAAAAAGCCTTATCAGGCAGTGCCCTAGTGGTTCAGGTACAACCCACGTTAATACCCCCGATTACTTTAATGGAGGATGCCCGGGTAGGTGGGAATTGAGAGCTTGGTATCCTAGCTACATGGCCGTCAACTATAGAAACAATTATTTCTTCTACCAACTCTGCAAGACAACAATGCTTAGACTGCTATCTCGATTCCTTGACATGGGTTCACGAGCCTGGCTACTTTGATCTCCGGCCCCTTCAAAAAGCAATCCGGCCAGATTGGAGCCAGATTGGAGCCTGGTTTTGTTAGAAGGCTTTGCTTTACAAAACGATGGCAGTGAAACAAGAGGTTTTAAACAGTTTCTTCTTTCCCACATGCAAGAATGATCCAATTTAGCACCTAAGATACACCCTATGTGTCGACAATAACACCCTATGTGTCGACTACATAGGCCAGGCCATTAGTTATTACTTTTCATAAGATATCCTTGCATGACTGAAACGATAACAGTCCACAACCTTTAACTTGGCTTCCAGTTACATAAGCATAAAAGCTTCCTCAAAGAGACGATGATTGTGATGCTTCAGCAGCGACATCATGCTGAGGAATCTGGAAACTCATAACGTGTTTAGGAACGATGTCGATGAGTTGTGGCTGAAATTCTAAGATGTTCAGTTAGTTTAGAAGAGTGGTTATTGCATCCGCCATACAAAGCTAGGCAAAGCACGTGTCAACAATCCAGATGAAGCCAAATTAACTCGGATGATATCTTTACTTTACTTTACTGTATTTCGAGCTTACAGGCCCACAAATCCTTACACTATAACTTAAAAACTACTTCTAACCTACTTAACACCTATGCCGAACAAACAGCACAACCTTTATCACCTACTCACCCTATTGAACCTTAACTGGACATACGCTTCAAAATGGAACCAAGGGGAGCATGGGGAACGAGGAAGGGAAACGAGCCAGAAATGTTACACTAGACGCCGGGTTGCATTACAGAAGCCAATCGTCCTGCGCAGAGAACGAACACCAGCAGCAGAATGCGGAGTGACACCAAGGGCCATACTCCCCCATCGACGTAAACAATATTAAAATAGAAAACAAAAGGAACTCGTTTGATGGTTAAGGTAAGGTTTAACACTGAACCTAAGTTAAAACAGAAAAGGAACACAAATAAACTTTCCTGTAAGGTTTCAGATACTGCAGTGTTGCTGTACAGTTTAGTCCATGTGAAACCTTACTGCTGTATTCAGATGTTTTTACCATTTTTACTTTTGTACACGGTAGATCAGGTAAAGATTGCTGCATTCTACTTTGCTAATTGACATCACTGGAAAATGAAAAATAATCGTGTTAGTGTACTTATCAAAGCTCTACATGTAATTCAGGGTTCGTAGAAGTCATTGACAAAAAAATGGAAATGTTTGGAAGGTAATAAATAAATCCCATGCTTGGAAAGGAGCTGAAAATCTTGAAACATGACATATGTAATTTATAATTTGTAACTTTGTCACACACATACATGTGACTGGATAGGGAAGGATTGAAAATCGCTGATACTTCACCAAAAGGAAAAGGAAAAGAAAGTAAAAATAGTAATAAAAAGACATAAATAAAATCAATAATGTATAGAGTCACTCAAAAGTACTTAACATGCCTGGTCAAATAATCCCTCTACGATACCAGGCCACGCCTGAAAGCACCAGCATTTCGTGCCATAACCACGTCTGACGGTAAACCATTCCACACACTCACCACTCTAGATGAGAAAAAGAACTTTCTACAGTTCAGCGTGGCGTTAGGTTGTATCAATTTAAGGGGATGTCCCCTGGTTACATTGTGAATTATTATTTCAAATAAGTGACTATAATTTATGTAGGAGGGAGTGCACGAATAAAAGGTCACATTTTAGTTGTCATAGCTCCGGCGAATCAGCCCCTAGGGCATGCAGTCGTTTGGAGTAACTTAAGTTTGAGAGCCCCCGCAGTCGCTTTGTGAATGCGCGCTGCACAGATTCGACGTTGTCGATGTCTCCCACAAGGTGTGGGTACCAGACTGGGGATGCATATTCCAATATCAGCCTGACAAAAAACATAAAATGCCCAAAACAGGGTTCTGCGATCGCCAGACAGGAAACATCGTCGGACAATCGCAGCACGCTGCTTAGCGACCTTAACTATACGGCAACAATGGTTTGCCCATTTCAAATTACTATCCAGCCAGACGCCAAGGTCTTTAATATTATAAAGAGGTTATAGTTATTTCCCCGCAATCAAGTAGTCCAGGTGATTATCAGTGGTCCCAATGTGGAAAATACTGCAATTCGTGTTTGCCAATGGGAGCTGTCAATCCGCTGACCAGAGTGTTACCTTATCAAGAGCTGTACTTAATTCCGAATAATGAAGACTGTCATTAATGGCCTAGTATGGTTTAACGTCGTCTGCAAATTTGGGCATCTCCACATTCTTAACCTAGAGATCGGAAATAAAAACAGGAAGTTGGTTGGGCCGATTATCGACCCCTGTGGTACGCCACTCGCAACATGTTTACTCTTGGATGCAATGCCGTTTACCATAACATATTGCGTCCGGTTTAAGAAAAACCCTGTAATCCAACGCAATACTTCCCCCCAATGCCAAACTGTGACAATTTGTAGCATAATTTTAATGTGACACAGAAACGTACTCTTTGGCGAAGTCCAAAAGTAGAACGTCAGTTGGTGCACCTGCATCAAGACTCTCAGTCCAGTTATCCAAACAATGGAGTTGCTGCAGTGTTGTAGAACGTCCGGTAACAAATCCAAACTGATTTGAGTCAATTAAATTAGTTCATTCAGATAGATCACAAGTTGATCGCGTATAATGCGTTCAAGGGTCCTGCAGGCAACGCAGGTCAAGGGAATAGGTCAGTAATTGGATGGATCTGCCGCATTTCCCTTTTTATAGATGGGGACGACAGCTGCAGTCTTCCAGCAATTTGGCAAAATGCCAGTGGTTATGGATGATTTAAGTATCTCGTAGAGGGGCAGACAGAGTTAACTCGCAAATTCTTTGTAAAATGATGCTGAGAAGCCATCTGGGCCAATCGGCCAACTATTTTTGAGTAAAGATATCTCCTTTAAAATTGAGGATGTTGTAAAATTTACGATGGCAACTTTCCATTGTCAATTGTAAAGTTTTTACTGAATGTATCGTTTAACAACTGAGTCTTTCCAGAGTCGTCTGTTTTTAGTACCCCATCATGTGTACGTGGATGAATGTCTCTAACGGCCTTGGTTTGTCTTTTGAAGTGTCTAAACAAGGCTGATAAGTTTCCTTCGGAAATCATCCTTTGTTCTTTATCAACCTCCAATAACGTTAATTGTTAGCTAAGTTTTTTATTTAAGGCCTTATAAACCATTTTGGTTTCATGCGCACCAGATTGCCGGTACTTTCGCCAAAAGCAGACATTTTTTATTGATCAACCTGGAGATGTGTTTGGGATAGGATTTTACGCTTCCTGGTTTACGCCTAGGATACTTAGAGGAACAACGTTCCACCTCCAAGTAAAGACAGGATTTAAAAGAGTTCCACTTTTCCTCTACATCCATGGTGCTCCGACATACTGTTGACCAATCCATACTACCCAGTATATGATGAAGCTCATCGTAATTTATTCGAACGGTGGTCCCGTGAGCATTGCTAGATTTCTCGGACATATTTGCCCCCAAGATTGTGAACCTGACAGAGTTATGGTCGCTACCTCCGAAAGGCTCAGCTACCACTACATCAGTGATAATCCGTTCATTGTCCACCATAACCAGGTCAAGGATGTTGTTTCCTCTGGTGGGTTCATCAACCAGTTGTGTGAAGCCCATATCAGCAATACAATCAAGGAAGACCCTCTGTACAGACGCGGAGCAAGATGTATTTGTCCAGTCCATTTTAGACATGTTAAAATCTCCAACTATTATGTTAGGAGAACCAGAAGATATGTTGTGTAGGAAGAAGGATTGATACGGCGCATATCCTCTTGGTTGCCAAAATCAGGTATCTAACTTAGCTGCACCCGGATGGTCGATCGACCCAAATCAAGGCTTATGGCCTCGGCATTCACAGAGGATCCGACCAGGCACAGAATAATTACTTTCCTATAAAAAAAATCCGCAATACTACCGCCACGTGTACCCCAATCCCGGCAAATCACATTGTAGATGGTGTTATAGGTAAGTAACGAGTCTGGAACAGTATCGTCCAACCATGTTTCCACCATGAACACGAGATCAAAGCTCTCACCCAAAAGCATATGCCGCAGTAATGGCAAATTTTCTTTTTTAAGACTCTCTGCATTGATTAAGCAGCATTTAAGGGGGTTAATACCATCAGAGTGAGGTAGTGTATCATTAAAGGCATTAGAAGCTGGGTTACACGGATATGTGTTAAACTCTAAGCCTCCGTTACTAGTCTCTAGTTTACCTGGCTGGAGCGAATGTTATGGTATCTATTGCGATAATCCATAGCGTCAGACAAGGTACAAGAAAGAAAAATTTTTCTTGTGACGTGAGGTGAATTAATCAAATAAAATTTAATAAAAAATTTGTTGCAACAGCAACGGGTCTGGCAAGGACCGAGGGGCACTAACAGCCAACCCTAGGAGAGATATACACAAAGTGGCCTAGGAATGGTGATCAGTATGGGTGTGGTGACATGAATGCCTTTCCACCTTGGTTAGACCTGCCAGGGATCCAAAGGTCCCCGATGGCATCGCCAAACGTGTGGGACATGGGAAGGGTGTGAAGATAGTTAAAAGGCCCAAACAGTACACAAAAAATGTAAAAACATTTGCTTAAAAATAGTAAAAAATGCTACGATGGATGTTAAAAACTAATGCACCCATATAGCGGGATATGTCATCACTCAGTAAAAAAAAAGTAAAATAAAAAAAAATACTTAAATAACAAACCAGATAGAACAGGGTGGGAGTACCACCATCACCACCAGTACTACTATGGAGGCGGCAGGGGACGCTTCAAGACGCTTTAAACGGGTGGCTCGGAATTTAACATTCAGCGAAAAATGTGAACTGATCTCGCGTTAACAGTCTCAACCCTTAAAGCATTCCATATTTCATTCCATATTTGAATACCGTCATTCAACAGAAAATTATTATTATCTATCATCAGTAGGGTAATAAACAGAAAGTAGACGACGTGACTGAAGAACACTGGCAAATTTAAGCTAAGAAAGTGGTCGAGTGTGAAGCCTTACATTATTATTCATCTGTTTTGGAATGAAAAGTTTTGTAGTTTGGTATATTGCTTTGATTGTATTTACGTGTATAATGGCTGGATACAGCAGTAAGGTTTCACGTGGACTAAATAGTACGGCATCACTGTAGTATCTGAAACCTTACAGGAAAGTTTGTGCTCCTTTGCTAGTTTTGACTTCGGATCAGTTAAACCTTACCTTAAGCATCCAATGAGTTTGTTTTTGTTTTCTAATTCGTGCTACTTTGGCGTAACATGCAGTTTGGATTTGGTTGTTTTAATCTTTTGTAGCTTTATCAATTACGGTTTGCACAAACCAGTATGGAAACAAACTCTGAAAATACTAGCTGGACCCGTGCATGCTGCACGATGATTGAATTTCCTGAACTTTGCTTCTCCCGGTGTTTTGTCTTGTTAGGAAAGTAACTGGCGGTGTCAATTTCTCTGCCCCCCTCCCGTACACCTCTACCC
>JAHWFP010017450.1:0-25328 GCA_023313725.1 Lithobius niger | reverse complement strand
CCTTAGATGTTTGGGCTTTGGTTTTAATGTATCCCTCCTCCCAGTTGGGCCCCCCTTCCCCCCGAATTGTGACAGCCTGCCTCCTACCCTTCTTTCTCGTTTTCTCGCCCTTGTCATGAAGTCGGGACATTCCCACGGATATTTTGGTGTAGCCCTGGAAAAGCCACAATGAAGTTTGATTGAAGTCTAAAAAAACAATCACTGAGAAACCCAGAACTCAGTAAGCAAGTTAGGTCCGGTCATCAGCGAAAATGAAAACGTCGACAATGGCACACTCTACAATTAAAATTAGATACATTGTCGTTATAATTTGTTGCAATTATAATTGTTGTTCATTTACCGAGTCCAGCCATCACTGCTTGGCTCCCTGGGACCTCCTGGGCTTGGTGCTGCTTTACTGCAGAGAGTGTCGTGTATTGCCTCTCTTCGGGTTGCCCGTGCCTCTGCCTTCTGCCCTTGGGCCTGGTGCCCTAAGATCCGGAGAGTCTTTGGGGATGCTCCAGTTGGATGCCTCGTTTGATCGGGGGAGTTCTCGGGAGGAATGGGAGTTGCGATTCCAGCACTTAAAGTGTTCAGCGGCTTGGTTCCATGCTGAGTGGGAACAGGAGAGGCGGGTAGCAACTGCTGGCCGTACACTTTTTGTCGTGCAACCAAGCTGCAGCACGAGTTCCTTGTTAGATCGGCTGCCAGCACGGAGTGGGAGGATTTTATCCCGGCTTCGGACAGGACACTCCTTGTTGTTAACTCATCAGTTCCGACTGGGCTGGTCTGTGTCCTCAAGATGTCCTCGTTGTGGCACTGAGTATACCCCAGAGCACCTCCTTCTAGATTGAAAAGGTCTACAGTCATACAGAACAGGCATTATTGAGTACCTTAGGGCGGACTCGCGAGTCTGTGCCCTGCTTTCTGCAGATAGACGACTAGGCGGTGTACGAAGGCTGCGTGCGATAGTGCGATTTGTTAAAGCAACTGGCGTTCTAGTACGACCCTGCACACACTGCCCTTCTTCAGTAAATATTGGTTGATCATAGTGTGTATACGGATAAAGGGGTTGGTTTTGTGTTCTATGCCAGTTCATTTTGGCAAGTGCGTGCAATGTTTAAGTGCACGCACCACTTGTTGTGTAGTGAGAATCTGTAAAATCTGTAAGACTAAGATTGTATGATGTATGTTGTGGGGAGCGTATGACTGCGGGTCTGGGCTCCCCGAAATAAATTCTAATTCTAATTCGAGTATGAACGGGCCTTAGGGCTTCGGGCAGATGACCAGGAGTGGTTAACGCTAGTAAACCCTTTGAGTATGAACGGTCGCGCAAACAATGATTTTTGCTGCTTTCTTTGAAAGAATTCAGCTCAGCTCAGAAAGCGTAAATCTACGAAGCAAATAAGATATTTTATCGTTAATAGCTGCCAATTTCGATTAAGAAAGTATCGTAGTTGGTTTAAAAGTATACGGGTTTAGCTGAAACGCGGGGTCTTTCATTTTGCCCATCAAGTATGAACTGCTTTAGATGAAATTTTGAAATACATAACACGTGCACCAAGAATATTGTTATGCAGGCAGCAATAGTTTTAGTTTTAGTGTTAGAGTAAGTAGAGAGGGCGCATAGCAGAGAGGCTGAGCTCTTCTTAAGTGAGAATAAAGAATAGTTTTAGTGAGTCCAACAATGACAATATTGATAACAATGGTACTTTGGATCTGGTTGAGGACGTGATTTACGTTAGGCGAGGAAGTGGTTTGAATTCTTCTGACCAAAACAAGCCATCCTCGTACGCTGGTGCTGAGCATAAGTGCTCAGCAGGTTTGTCTGGGAATGGGGGGGGGGTGAGTCAAATCCGTCAGAGTGTGGGTTGAATCTGGGTGACAGGAGTTTGATCTGGATCAAAAATCTGTACAGTGGCAGACTTTCTAATTTTGATATGCGGAATTCTGTTGTAGTTGTTCAGACCAGGCCGGTAAGCCATATCAAACCACACTGGTGAGGAATGCCGCAGTGTTCCTCCGCATTGTTCCAGTATCATGGAAATCAATAGCGGATACAATTCAACTGGCTTCCCGAAACCCGCAATGAAGAAGTAAACGAGTCACTCAGTCTTGTCGGCCGTCCAATGTTGAAGACTTTGTACCCTAGTTTTAACACTTGTAGATTTCAGCGAAAATCAAGAAAATTTTATTTTGGTTCTCCTAACAAGTAAAGCTTTCTCTGGCTGACAACACAGATTACAGATTAAATTTATTGAGAGTCTACAGGACCTGTGCAGTCATACACTCTACTATAACTTAATTCTAAACTTATACCTAATCCAGATAACCATAGCAATATCCCGTGCACACTCATCTTGAATACCTTCGAATTACATTTTGAAAAACTAATTAAAACGCCCGGTCATCTTACAGAACCGAACACTAACACTGACAACACTAACTCAACCACCGACAATGTTACTTTCCCGGAGCCCAACCATTGTTGCATCCTGTTCGAATGAGCTATAAACCAATATTGTGCGTCTTGCCTATTGTTACCGTAATTGTTGTATGCTGCAGCGTTGTAATATTTTCATATTGTTAGCCGCTCCGCCTCCGTCCAGTTTTTGAAAATTCTCGTGCGCAAACGAACTCTGATAAGATCTGCCTGCCGGCCGTGCAAATACTAGCACACTAACAAACAAACTAACAAAATTACCATCTTATTTAAATATATATAAAACAATCTGGTCATTTTGAACTCCCTAACCATTGAACCACTTAACCAATTAGAAAAAAAGGTGTTAAGCTCAGGGCACGCTTAGAGAGCAATTCCTGTAAAATGAGCTAAGAATCAGCTTTATAGAACACATAGTTTGATCTGTAGAGAGCTTAGGAGAAAACGTGTCGTGCCAGCAACATGAAAAGAAAAAACAAGACAAAAACGAATTCATGGATTCAGTTCAGGGCCAGATCTCAGATTTGCTTCAGCGGATAATAATGAATTTTGGCATGCTTGTTGACCAAGTACAACACGAAGTACATACCAAACTTAATCGTAAAATATTCACAGACCGTGAAGATAATCAGCGTAAATATTTTGGCTTTAATAGGGGAGATTGAGGTCACACCGTCTTCAGTAAAAGAAGAGGTTTCACAGCAGGGCGAGAACAATCCCAACAAGCATAGAAGGAAAACCGGCGAAGGTGTTAATTCTTTTGCTAGCCAAAAGTTGAAATTGACACAGTGTTGCATCGATTAACTATCTGTTCTGCGTGGTCATCACAGTGGAAAGTCTTAAATGGCATCATGCACGAAGGACAGGTTTTGTTTTTTTACTGGGCAGAATGATAGCTCAAGCCAAAAAGACAGAGTCGGGGACCGTGGGCAGGGAATGACCGTGTGTTGGGCAGTGAGACTGTTAGCCCTGCCTTCTCCATTCTAATGCTATGATAATTAAAGATATTGGGAGGGAAGAATCAGTATTTATTTCAACTACTCATCCAAATTCAACTACTCATCCAAATTCAACTACGTGTAGCAAATCGGGAAGGGAAGACGGGGGGGGGGGGTTGAAGGGGGGGGGGGGGGAAAAGGAAGGGAAAAAAGGGGGGGGGGGGGGGGAGGCATGTGGCATCTAGTAGGTAAAACATAGATAGGGATTGGAAAGGAGACATGGTCACGAAACTGAGGAACGGGTACGACAACGAGGAGGGAGTGTGTAGTGTAAGGAAGACGATGGGAGACAAGGGATACGGCAGGATGGGAATAAAAGGGCATTATTACAGGAGAAAAAAAATGCGTCGCAATCAACGTTCAGGCAACACTGAGCAAAAGGAAATAACCATGGGCGAGCAAAGCTCTGGTATCAAGTTTAACATTGTATGCCAAGGGCGGAACGGCGAAAAAGTCAAAAATAATGATTTGATTGGTTTAAAATTTAATGTTAACTTTATATCGTTTGATATTCTCAGAAAGCATAAAAGGCAACCATCATTTTAAGGATTTATTTTTTCCCATTATAGTTATAATTAGGTTACGGGCCAAAATAGGCAGAAATATCTAGTTTGGCCTATCTTTGATGTTAATTATACCCATAGTTTTGAATTCTTTTTAATTACAGCATTGTTTACATGGTTTCTGAGAATATCAAATGACAGTTTTAAACCAAATTTTAACCTAATCAAATCACGCTTACCTTTTTCGCCGATCCAACAATTGACATACAATGCTCAAGACATTACAAGAGTGATGAAATTTTTTGAATGTGGTAGTGATATTAAGGCAACTTTTCCGTACTATGACGTTTCGAATTTCGAAATTTGTTTTCATACCACTAGGTAGTGTATTAATTGTACGAAGGGTAGGTTTATTTTTGGATCATAGCTGACAGTGAAAGAGTTATAGGAAAAGATTTGAAGGTGTAGTAGATGGCCAGTACAATTCGTATTTTCTTTTCACAGAACGGGCCACAGCCTGGATAGTTGCGAGACGCTAAGAGCGAAGCAGAGAAAAGGAACTTATCTGCACGTCCTTTATCTGTATTCAGCGTTACTTTTAAACTTATTTTCTAATTACCCGATTTAACTAATTTACAAACGTCCCGTATGCATTCTACTTGATCGTTGTGGATTTACGTTCACAAATCAATGAAATTCGGATAAAAGAATTCTTGATAAAAGAATTCGGATAAAAGATTCGTGTATTGTGTACCCTCACAAATCAAGTCTTTAATGCAGACTGCTTGCTTCATTTACCCTTTGCCTTGTAATTTCTTTCTTGGTTTTGAGTACTTTCACTGGGATATAACAATAATTATACGTTAAGAATATGTAATCGTGAACCAGAAACTAGCCGTTATTGATGCACAAATTGCATCAATATTTTAACCGTTTGAGTATGTGTAAACGAGGAATATGAACGAGGAATAATTTTCTCAATAATTGCGCAACAATGCAACATTTAAGCGGGGTTAGAGCATAGCAAAGGGTGCAAGCCATGCAAGCCCAGTAGGCAGGAGGGACCACAATTTACATGGCAAGGACACCAACATTTACGAACGTGTGCGTTATTTATTTATTTTATGAAACCTTACTACAAAAAAACTGGATTCATAGAACGAGATATTCACTTCGCTATGCATCTACAGCGACTTTAGACTACATCTTTGTGGCAGTATTTCGAAAAAATTCCAAATTTAGTCATAAAATCAGATTTTGTTCAAAAATATCATTCTAATGGCATACATTAAAAAAATTAATCCTTTACCCATTTGGACGTTATTTCTTTCTTGTTAAAGAATGACTCACGTCACAAATATTTGTTATATTCCTTTGCACTTCTCCCATCAAATTCCGATTGGTTGAGTTCCATGGCGTATAATTATTCGACTCCATGGAAATCCACCAATCTGAATTTGATGGGAGTAGTTCGAAGGAATATTACAAATATTTGTGACGTGAATATTTGTGACGTGAATAATTATACGCCATGCAAATCCAACCAACTGAAAGTGCTGGTGAAGTGCGATGGAATAATTATTGTAGAATAATTATTATAGCCGTCTGATCGTTTTCAAATCAAGACAATACCCCATACATAAACCGACGTTCTCTGGTATTAAATATTAAATATTAATGTTATAGAAAGCAATTGTAAATGTGCAGGATTTACGTATGTAAAAGGTATCTCAACATCGTTGATTTCATGCTATTACTACTACTATTACTTATTACAGCTAATTCCATTCTGAACAAATAATTTATACCACCGATACGCTTGACATTTGATATTCATTTTGACATTCACTTTCACATTTGACTCCAATAGGTGCCTTTTATGGTTTGATATTTTAAGGAGGTTTTGATTCAAAAGATTGTAATCATGCTTTCGTGACTGATGAGTACACGCCATCAGTTATCAAAATAATTTTCCACCATATCCGAGTAAAAATTCAGTTTTGGTTAACTTATTGTTTTCGTTTCACAATAAAATCTAATTGTTATATTGATAATGTTAGCCTACTTAAAATAAATAAACTACTAACTAAACAAAAAACTTTTCCGCCGTTTATACCAACGTTAAGAACTTCTCGAGTCTGTTCAAGCAACGATGTATAATTCCATTTTCATAGGGAGATCACAATCAATACATTCACCAACGCAAATCCATAAAAGAACCAAAAAGCAAGTGATATCACATAAAAACCCCATTAGGGTAAAGGGACCCACCGAGTTTTGCAAAACAAACGAAGTGATTTTGGAGTCCAAAAAAATTGTGATAGCATACATAAAACCCTTCAGGTTTTTGCCGTGTAAAGTAGTGATATCAGACCCAAAATGGCTGCCGCCAAATTCTCCGTGCCTATAAAGTTCACTAAACCTTAACTGACAGTTAAGTTGGAGAGATCACGGTTTGAACCACAAACTTGGTGGCAACAATTTGTAATGCTGTTTTCGTGAAAATTGGTTTACACGCCATCTG
Source organism: Lithobius niger (assembly GCA_023313725.1). Lineage (NCBI taxonomy): Eukaryota > Metazoa > Arthropoda > Chilopoda > Lithobiomorpha > Lithobiidae > Lithobius > Lithobius niger. The sequence continues at coordinate 18,881 of JAHWFP010017450.1, read as the reverse complement.
TGATCAAAAAAGGGCAACACAGTCTTAACCATACGTTTGATGAGGAAGAGCCACTATTAGCCAACAGCAAGCAATTTGGTCCAAAATCACTGAAAACATGTTTCTGTTATACAATAAGTAATGCACCAACACTTTACTGGAAATATAATTATCGACCGTTAGGGCAACATAGTTTTTTTTCAAAGCAATTTCGCCAAATACTGGTATGTTATTGGAAGTAAATGTGGTTTATTGGTTTGGGTGTAGTCAGGAAACAAAAAGTGTTTTGTAGTGTGCTGGATTCCACCATTACAGTAACATGGTTTGTGTCAATGCAGCCTCGTTTAATCTATTGCTTAGTTTTTGGAAATCCTTAGGGAATCTTTTTGCAATGCTAACACGGGGATCACAGTTTGTCAAGTCGTTTCGTAGGGGGTCACAAAAGTTGTAAGAAAAAGCGAAGGTTTTGGATTAAAGGTCAAAATGATTTCATTTGTGTACTGTGGTTTCTTTTACCACAGTTTCCTGTTTATCATTTTAAAACCCATCGCCACAATGCAGTTTTCCTACATGTCAACAAGCCATCCCCTCCCCCCCCCCCCCCAAGGCGAAAGAAGTAGAATTCACCTTGACATTTCTATGCTGAATTTTTAGAAAACATGGTCCAGTTTATCGGTCAATAGTCACTATGGTGAACCAACAATCCCACATACTAAAAAAATCCAAGAAAACAAGTTGATCACCAAATAAAAGGTACAATCTGAAGACGATGTGGACTGACAGTAAATATCACGGGGTAGCACCTCAGCTCCCACACAACTTGTTCACTTTTCGTGTTCCTTTTGAGCCAAAATATTGCAAAAAAAGAGGTTTTTTGTTACACAAGTTGTGTGGAGGTTGAGATGGCACACAGCGACGTGTATTATAGGTGCACGGCGTAGTCAGAGAGTATTAAATGCATACGGGTTTTCTTTTTGTTGGTAATACAATTTTTAAAAAAGCAATGATTCGATTTCCCATCTGTTAACTTTTTGGTAATTTTGATCAATTTTATTTATTCGGATCTGATCAGTTTTTTACGGTAATATCCGTCCCAATCCTGATCACTCAATCTTAATTGATACCTCGATGAGCGTCACTTAAGCTGGAATGATTACGGTTCGACCACAAATTTTGTGGAATACAATATCACTCCACATTTTGAACTGTTATTATATTCTTGGTTTTCCTTCATTCTCTACAGAGCAATTTCAGTCGTGACGTAATCAATGTCCATTATGACTGGAATAATAAAAACACAACAATATGTTATCAACTACAGTTTATTACTGCTACTTAGATTCGTACATTTTTTTCAGTTCATTATTGTACGGTCAAAACCGTTCGTTTATGATTTAAAAAAAAAACATTACTAGACATATTCTAAATTTCCAATTGTCGTATAAAATTTTCGAGTCGGTGAGAAAAGATATGACGAAATTTTGAAAATATGATAGGTCACTACCCAATAAATTTCTCCCAATTTCAAATTTGTCTCCTCATAAGTATTATTCAGGAAAACACCGCAATCATGTTTTAATGCATCGTGTTTGACAGGAAAAACTATCCTCACTAATTCACACAAACCAATTGATTGGTACTCTTTTTTTATAGTTCCGAGGATGGCTTATGTCATTAACTACGGTAAGATTACTAAATGAATGGAGCATGGTAAATAAAATTAATGTGATGACCGTTAAATGTTGAAGTCACTGCAGAAGACAGACAAGCGACGATGGTGACTAAAACCAAAAGTAAAAGGCAACAAATCATGGCATAAACGAAACCCAAAATAATTCCGTAAAGTATGTTTAGAGAGAATCCTTCCTTGCTACACGAAAAGCCAGACGCAATGCCTCCGACTACAGCTCCAACAAAACTTGCACTTCGAACTATTGGTATGTGGGCGATAGCACTGATGGCCAGCACGTACAACCCTACGAGACCTAAAAAAAGAAAAAAATAATTGAATGCCTGGGAATACTCTCACCTTCCACTGCATAATAGCTAACGGACATCTTTTCATCACAGGTGAATTGAACAAACATTCAAGCTGGCGGCTGGTAATAATCGCCGAGACATGCACACCACCTCGAAAATTCATTTAAACTTAATTTACACTTTAACGTCCTCAAAACGTTTTTTGAATCTTACGCAAATTGTATTTATGCTAATGTAAATATGTAGTTTAACCAAACCACTCCAAAACAGTAAATTTTGGTATTACCGACGCAATGCTTCATCCCCTTACCATTTCACGTTATAAAAATATGGGATTTTATTTTTTTTAGCTCTCCAGGACACGTTTTTAGTCTCCAACAACAGTTTTAAACCACGTGAAACGGTTGGCCGGGCCGTGTAGAAGCAGCAGCCATATCCCGGGATACAGAATAGCACTAAAAGGTGACTTCGGGAAAACGGAAAGTAATGTTCCAAACTATGCAACCTTGCTCGCGTTGCCGGCGCTTCTTCAGTTTAGGTGGAAAAGCGTTTGGTTGTGGTTTGTGATGCTATGCGTTTAACCATAGCGAGTGTGGTAATGCGAGCGATGCACATTATTTTCAAAGAGATGAGTAAGAAAAATAATTTCCGTTTTCTTCAGTGTGATAGAAATCTGGTTTTCCTGCTACTGACGTTTTACGTGTTTTTAATATTTTTTTCAGAACTTAAAACAAATTATCCCCAGATTTTTTAATTTGATATGGGAAAAGGATGAAGATCTGCGTCAGTCACTAAAAAAATTGAATGATTTGGAGTGGTTGGTTAAGTTACATAATTACCCTGCTGCAGTTATCTTGTGTAATATATGTTTCAAGTAGATATTTCGCACAATTGAACTTTGTCTCATAGTCATTTAACACCTCATCGAAGATGAATTCCAAATAAATCTAACAGTCAAGATGGCGGTTGTTGCTATATCGCCGATCCAGGCAGGCAAACTCAGCTGCACGAAAAATGACGGTAAAATGATTTTACACGTTAACGTCCTCAAAAAGTATTCTGATTATTATTTAAGTTGTGTTTATGGTAATGCACTGCTTTTTTCAATAGATATTTCGCGCACTTATACTTTGTCTCGTCATCAGTAAACCTTATCAAAACTGAATTCCAAATAAATCCAACACTCAAGATTAGAGCTGCTACTAAATCGACGATCCAGCAGTAATAAAAGTAAACCTGTAATCGTAAACCTATTTTACAATTTAACGTCGTCAATATGGTTTCTAAATCTTATTTCTACATGCTTACTGTATTGCAGTTGTCATATGTAACACGTTTGTAGTAGATATTTCGCACACTTCGACTACGAAAGTTAACACCTCATCTGTCATGCTGCACAGATTTTTAATAAATAAATATGTGAAACCTATCATTCGTACTGTGATTGGTCCAAGTAAATCGTTTCTGGGAAGCAGCAGCAAAAAAAAAAACATTTGTTGAATGAGTAGCAGTAATTAATTCCAGGGATGACCTCAGTTAAAGTTATGCTGCATAGATTTTTATTCAATAAATATGTGAAACATATAATTCATACTGTCATTGGTCCAAGTAAATCGTTTCTGGGAAGCAGCAGCAAAAAAAAAAACATTTGTTTAATGAGTAGTAGTAATTAATTCCAGGGATGGCCTCAGTTAAAAGTATGCTGGATAGATTTTTATTCAATAAATATGTGAAACATATCATTCATACTGTCATTGGTCCAAGTAAATCGTTTCTGGTAAGCAGCAGCAAAAAAAAAAAAAAACATTTGTTGAATGAGTATTAGTAATTAATTCCAGGGATGACCTCAGTTAAAATTATGCTGCATAGATTTTTATTCAATAAATATGTGAAACATATCATTCATACTGCGATTGGCCCAAGCAAGTCGTTTCTGGTTAGCAGCAGCAAAGAAACGACGTTAAATCAAAAACAACGACATGGTGTATAAAGGATTAAGTAAAGACGAAATGGTGCAGAAGTTGCGTGTCTTCTAATTCCAGGCTGTAGTTCTCGTCCGGCCCCGGAGGATAATACCTCTTAAGTCTCGTTTATGCACACGTCAATAACAACGTGACGCAAAATGAAATACGACCAACGCGTGGTGAATGTTGCTTGAGCATAAACGCTTATAACGCTGGGCACGCGCAAATCCGCAAGAGGACGTTACATAAGTTAGAAACCAGACATGGACTACAATTTTTGAATATTTGACCTACATCCGAAATCTATATGTAACGTAATTAAAATAAACTATTAACAAAATAGATTAAAAAGACAATTTTTTTCTAACTTTGTTTTAATTTATGTTTGTTCCGTTCATTTGCGTTCTGCTAACCAATGATGCACATCGCCAAACAATGACTTTTGCTTGAACTGCTTTAATTTTCCGTACATTACAAGCAGTTCTCCAAGTATTTCTACGTTTTCTCTTGCACTGCAATGCCTTTGTCGCTTTTCCTAGCTTTGTTTTATATGTAGCTTCTCTCCAACAGCTCCGTTACGAGTTCATAAGAATTGCCGGCTACCCTCCCGATTTCTGATTGGCTCATTCGTCATGACGTCATACACGTTCGCGTTGCCTGGACCAAGTTGAGCGATAAGTTTGAATCTATCGTATTAGCTTGGCTCTAATGGGTCATGAACAGCACTTCGCGTGTGCATAACCAGTCTTTACTGAAGCATCGTAAAAAATAAGGATCGTGTGATATTGAATGGACATCCCCCATCCACAGCCCTATCCGTGGGAACAAATGGATTTACAGCAGGAATAACAAGACGGGTAGGCCAACGTCCTAAGGACGTGTATGCATAAATTTGTTACCTCCTGAAGAAAATGCCAACTTACTTGCACGCCATCCATGGTTACATCAGTCGTAAGGATAAATAGTTTCGAAGCTAGAGTAACAACACGGGTAGGCCAACGTCCTACGGATGTTTACGCATAAATTTGTTACCTCTTGAAAAGATATGAACTTACTTGCATGAAGCAGGTCAGCGTTACTGTTTGCCTTTAAAGCACCCAAAGTGGGAAGAAACGAACTGGCCGCGATAATCGTCAAAAAAGTCCACATGTTAGGGTGAAAGTACTCGTCAGTAAATAAGCACACAAAAGCCCACATGGCTGCTGTCACAAATACGGTGATACCAATGTTAACTGCTTTGAGTCGGTCGATATTATGATACCCACAAGAACAGAGCAGAATTGTTAAACGACTCATCGTGTAACCGCATAAATAGGCGACAAAAGAATCAAAGGCCAAAGTCACAGTCATCTTCACATCTTTTCAAATCGTCGTCGTAAATTTGGCATATCTGCAACAACAATAAACAAAAGATTACACAAAAGGTTTTCTGCAGGTTATATAAGTCACGTTCGTTTTAGAACGGAAAAATTTGGCAATTATTTTTCAATTTATGTCTAGTGATCCTAAATTTGGTGTCTTCTGAAACTCCACTGCGTACTTTGGCATTAATAAGTTGCCATTACCAACTCAACCAACTATTAATGATTTTCCGGATCTGGATTTAAAGAAAGTATCCAGATCACTTTGCAACAACTAAAGAGAAGAAACATCATTAAAGATAATATAATACATATTGAACTTTTGACGTTACTAAACAACTATTACCGTCCCTAAGTAACACGTAGACAACCGACATCTTTGAGAAAACTCGGCAAAAGCTGTTGAGAATGCAGGAATTATCATGTTTTCGTCTTTGAAACTACCGTAATTTCCTGCATTAAAGTGAGAAATATTTGTACAGACACATGCTAGTTTGTCGCGCCAAGGTAAATAAATACGGATGCAAACCGATTTACGTTGCCTTTTACCTTTCGCCCATTTTCTACAAACATCACATCATTAAAATTGTCGAGGACATAACCCGTTGGAGCTAAAGTGTCTAATATCCTGAAGCATATAGTTTGGCACATATCGGGTATTATGTGGGCTAAAAAAAAATAATGGGTTCAAAATCTAAAATTGTGTTAAAATTAACTAGTGTAACAATGTCAGCTAAGTGGCTTTCAACGCAAAATCGTAACCACAATAACGTTGCAAACGTGTTACTACGGAACAAGTTAACTACTTCTAGTTCGCTCATCCCCATGGAAAATCCCGTAGGGTGATTATTCTCTGACACCGAGATAGAGGGAAGGCTTCCAGCTACGAAATTGGACGAATGGCTGCAGTTTCTGGTTTACAAACCAGGGGGTGTAACGCAAATGGCGTGGGAGGGCGTGTAAGTACGATATTGTTTTAACTATTGTTACTATTGTCGGATTCGTCTCTCATAATCGGTCAGCATTAGTTCTAACACTGACAGCGTGTATACAGCTTTTCGTATCTAGACACACACTAGTCTGTCACGATAAATCTAAACATTACAAGAAATTGTATCCTTATTCAATTCATGGAAAATAAACAGAATGTCAATATAAAACTAAAACCTGATAAAGAGGGCAACCAAGTTGAGAATGTTTCGGCCTCTCAAAGGACTGATATAAACTAAATTTAAAAAAAAATTAAATTAAAACCAAAAAATTGGTAAAGAGGCCACTAAGTTGACAATGGGTCGGCCTCTCAAAGGAGTGATATGACCTAAATAAAAAAATTAAACTAAATTGAAAAAAAAACAAATAACTGGTATGGAGACCATTAAATTGAGAATGGTTTTGCCTCTCAAAGGAGTGATATGAAATTAAAATATTGGGAAACTGGCCACTAAACCCTATTGTTGAAGGGTTGCTGGAGGCCTTTAATACAAAACAATTCCAAGGAGTTATACAGAATACCCAAGAGAAATGCGCTTTTGAAAATAATAGTTACCGAATAATTTTATCTGTAATGTTGTACTAAGCCACTAATCTGGGTAAGAAATTAATATTTGATCTGTAGGATGTGAAAGGTTTTAAACGACATTGTTCCGTCTCTCATAGGAGGAACAGCAACTGTGCTAGCAACAAGGACTATCATTATTCTGGATTTTATGTTTTCTTGATAGTATTTGAACTTCTAGAAAACGAGTGGGGATTCGTTGACTGATTGAACAGGGAGCGAGGAGCAGCAGTACTATTCTAGGTGGGAATTACAGTCAGCAATATCTTTGGTACACGCTTGCCGTGGTAGAATAATTTGTAGAATAATTTCCATGCTAAACTTTCACCCATTTCCAGATACAGTATTTTTTTAAACCTACGATCTAAGTTGGACCTATGACTTTCGTTTAACAACATTAAACGACTACACTTAACAATTTAATTTATTTTACTGTTCAGTCACCAGTCAGATTTGACAGTCATCGACCGTCTTTATTTTCACAGCATAAAAAGTCGTTTAACAGCATTAAACGCCTACACTTAAATCTTTATTAATTTTACTTTTCAGTTACCAGTCAGATTTTGACACACGTCGATCGTCTTTATTTTTACGACATAAAAAGTCGTTTAACAACATTACATTCATTTATTTACTATTCAGTCAGACTTGACCATCATCTAATGTTTTTATTTTTACAACATAAAAAGTCGTTTAGTAATATATATTGTTGAGAATCTCACGGTTACGGATTATTATACTACGTCTGTGATGAATCGCCCTCCCGATGTGGGCCAATCATCGCAGCCATGGTATAAGATTTCATAACCACGAGTTTCTCACCAACAACTAATTTACACCACGGTTGGGACGTCAGCCTAACTTGTATATTTAATTAAAACGTGTTTGTGTAAATTGCTTTAAAAAATTCGTTATTCAGTATGTCGATATGAACGAAGATTATATTCCAATTTAGTTTGTGGAAGGGGATGGGTCTTAGAAGAGTTCTTTGCAAATTAGCTAAAGTTTGTGGAGGGAGGAGGTGGGTGGGAACTGGATAGATGCAATGTTCGGCTGGAAGCTCAAGTTACCTAAGGAGAATGTTGGGAGGTGTTCGAGCCGTTTGCAATCAATTTCAGGTTGATATAGGGTATTGGTGAATTATAGACTTTCCCGGGACATTCCGGCAGGGTAAGTATTTTTTTTGCGTTTGTACTTTGAGATTTGCTTTAAAAATACGGTAATAGGTATACCGCTATGAACGAGTCATTTTAGTTTAGTTTGTGAAGGGCAGTGGGAATTGACGGAGTAAATAAACTTAGTTGTGGGCAAGACATGTGTGAATTAGCAGAGATAGGATTTTATTTGCTACATTCCGACGAGGTTAGCAATTCCTTTTGTACCTTTTTATTGCATTACATTTTGGACGCTATATTTGGTCGTTGGTGTAGGCGTTCCCGGTCACGTGATCCGGAAGTGTCAAATGTGTAGCAAGAGTGGGTATCAGCAAAGTTGTGGGTTATCGGCAAAACTGTGGGTTATAACTTGATAACTCCCACGTTTTGCGATAACGGATAACTCTGGACACAGTTAACATGGTTTAACCTACTATAATTTTGCATGGAGTTGAGTTAGTGTAACGTCACTACTGCCGTATACACAACATTAAACGCCTACACATAAAAACTTCATTTATTTTACTGTTCAGTCTCCAGTCAAATTTGACGGTCGTCTACCATCTTTATTTTTCCAACACAAAAAGGCGTTTAATAATTAACCGCCTACCATTAAAAACTTCATTTATTTTACTTCTCTATCACCGTTCAAATTTGACAGTAGTCTACCGTCGTTATTTTACAACATAATAAATCGTTTAACAACATTAAACATCTACACCAAAAAACCTAATTTATTTTACTGTTCATTCAGTCACCGGTCAGATTTGACAGTCGTCGACCTGTCATCATTTTTACATCACATTGCTCAGTAATCTCAGATGAACTCCTAAGGGCATTTTCTTAGCAAGACTTGTTTCCTCACAGACGACTTATTAGAAAATATGGAACGTAATTTTACGAAACAAAGTAGAGTACTTGGAACAAATTACCAGTTCGTTGGGAAGATAATTCATGGATTTGTTTTTACCAATGTATTAAACCATAATTAACTATAAGGAAGCAACAATAGGGAAAGTTTACTTATTACACTGCTTCTGCTATTGTGTTACGTATTACATAATGTTTACCCTGTTTTTAATTTACTATCCCCATCACTAAAAACGTACGATGTGTGTGTGTGTTTGTACCTCTATTCCTCCGGATATTAGAATCATACAATGATGAGTGTAGCACCAATATAGGATTTTTAAATTGCGCTTTTGTCAGGCCTATTTTAATTCGAGTAACTTGATTTGTTTACCCTCAAATACGCGACAAATTGTTCACCGCATCATAGTTTTATCAGACAAAGTTTATTTTGCCTGAACAAACTTTATCCTTCCAAAATAAATTTTGGGTGATGAAACGATGTCATGAGCAATTCTTCGCGTTTTCTGAATACAGTATCCGTACGTTTTTTGATGCTCTTGAATCAGGGAAATTACATGAAGCATGGATCTGACCAATCGATTAACGATATGGCTAGTTGTTTAGTTTAAGCGTGAAGGAGCCAAAAGTTGTCACGGCACCCACCATTGCAGCACGATTTGCTTCAGTGCCTCGCAGTGGCGCTATTTGCAGGAAGATTATTTTGAGCATAACATTAACATTACTAATACATTTTAATTTCTTTGGTAGGGGGTAGGCAGTATTCAATGAGTTCTCACAACTTTCCAATTTACACCAATGGTCCAAAGTGCTTCCTTTAACAGATAGAAATGTGACGACATTGAAAAATAGAGTAGACAAGGTCACTTTACATTTATTTCCTTATCGCTTTCTCATTACTTCGATAAACTTATCTTAAAATTATTCGTCACTATTTGGGATATAATCAGGAAGGTCTGACTTTATGTTACCCTATGTAAAAGCCACAAAATATCAGTATGTCGTGCATATACATAGCCGATCGGTTGAACTCCTCGCCTTCTTATGAGAAATTTGGGCCAAGAAAAACAAACCAACAAAATTAAACATAAAAAAACAGTGCGATAAACAGGTAAAAAAAACACCATAGCAATAGAATACTGTGCTTTACCAAAGTAGCCACTAAACACCATTGGGAGTGTGTCATGGTTTATGCGCTTGTCATATTCCATTCGTTTACAAATAAAAAGTCACGAAAGTGTAAGGCATACAATAGTACAATATTCATAATCTACATCGCGAAATTAGTTGATAAATTCAAGCATTTATTACCTTGGATTTATAGCGGCCGAAAAAGGATAACTACTTCCATAATATATCCTAATCTTTTCTATGTCCCTGTACTCTTAATACGTGATAAATTCTAGCATTTATAACCACTACTTCATCTGAGGTAGAAAGAGGGGTAATGATTTCTATATTTCTTAATTTTTTCTGTGTACTGTATCCATGTTACATGATAAATTCCAACAATTATTACCTCGGCTTCATCCGTGCTACAAAGGCTTTAATGCTTTCTTTATATAATAATAAAAATTATATAATAAAAACATTATCACAAATGTGGTGGGTTTCCGGAAGGGTGATGAGTCTCTAACACCGGTCCCCCAATCCCAATAATAGGATTGTATTTAGTAGGAGTGTGTATCTTAGTCGTTTCTGTGTTTATGTCTCAATCATTACAGATAATTCTACTATGTATTACCTTAGCCTCCTCTGCAGTGTGCCAATTTTTTTAATATGTGGTCATTGATTCCGTACACTCCAAATTTAGACACCATCCTCGGGCAAAAATCAACACGCTATGTACTTGACGACATTTTAGGGCCACATTCGGTAAAATTATGTGAAGCATTCTATAATAATCATGCAAATCAGTTAATTGTTTGCTATTGTATTAGCTTTGTTGGTTAACTAATGCCGTACCATTATTACGCAAAACAATTCGGCCAGCCCATGTGAGCACAATAAACTGAGTGTTAAGTTATGCAATATGGATGCCAAAAGCGCCGATTTGCGGCTGAATGACCAGCGCTCAGTGGTGAATAAAGTAATATTTAAGAATCACAATGGAGCAGTAATAAATTAACGGAATAAAAGTATTTAAGCTGGCATCACCATGGAACTCACAGCTGTGAAGGTACACAAATAAAAAGCGAATTAGAGTTTACTCAAACCAAAGGAAATATAATATGAACCCCAATTCCAGGGAACAAGTAATATTTTTAACATGCAAACTTTTTCTTGTTTTAATAGAACATTGTTTTGTCTGTGGTTGCTGGTTTCAATTTTAGTTGTATTTCGTATGAGTGATTATTGTGTTCTTTTTACGTGTGTATAATTTGTTTTCCAATTTTATATACATTTTGTTGTTTACGGTGTTTGTTTTGTAAGTGGTTGTGGGTGTAAGTTTAAAGTTCGTGTGCGGGTGTGTGTATATGATTGTGTTGTGTGTGTGTATTTTAATGTGCGAAATACGCGACCTTTTTGTTTGTTTGTTTGATTATTGATGTAACCACAAACGAATAGCAAGTAAAATCATACCGTATACTATGAATCTAGACACACGCTAATGTTTTGCCGCCAAGTAGATAAGATCTACTTGTTATGAGTTTCGGTGGTGTCAGATGGCCTGTCCGGGTTTTGTTTGTCCCATCCATGTCTTACAGTCCAGACGATAGGTTCACCCAGGGATGATTTGCGGACGAACGTGGTAGGGGCCTGTTTTCTATTCACCCTTCTATTTCTCGCAGTGTGATCTGGACCTTCTCCCTAGACGTGCAGCCGTTTTCTTGTCTGGACTCTGCTTTGATCATTCTGCACTTCGGTCGTCAGCTGCGGCATCGTCTGGTCGGGATGGCCAATACGCCTGTAGTGAGGGGCTAGAGACGAGGGATCACTTTCTCCTATACTGCGAGCTTTCTTCCCGTTTCCGAGCTAGGCTCCTTCCGCAAGGCTCGGATGTAGTAAGTCTTCTGGGGGTTGACCCAGACATTCGGACCACTCGGCAGGATGTCGCTGTATACTGTGAAAGACTTTTAGGAGGAGACTGGCCGTTTTTAATTCGACCGGTCAGACGTCGAATTAATGCGGTTGTGGCCAAAAAACAGGGGTAGCAGATTTACGTCAGCGACACCTCAAAAGACAGACACATTTGTTCAATTCTGATCCGACGAAATTCAAGTATGCGGGTGGGTGAGTTGCAGTGCGCCAGTACACAAGGTATTATGCTGTAGTTAATTTAGTTTGGGCGGTTTTAGTTTGCTAACCTCTAAAAAGGTCTCTGAGCGAAACACCGTCGTCAAATAGTACACGATCAGTGGCTAACGTCAGCGCTTCCTCAGCGTAAAGGTGTGCGCTCAACGCCGATCATACGAAAAATTGCAGCATGTAACTTCGGGAAGTCAGCTCTTCAACATTGCGGTCGGTTAGAGGCTGTCATGTACGTAGAGATGGCTTTACTCTTATGGCACAGAACAACACAAACTGAGTCATCACTTACCTTTACGGTGATCTGGATGGTACACCAAATTTCTATGATTAAGTCTGGACGGTACAATGAATGCGATGATCGTATAAGACTTTTGCTGTTAATTACTGCGCCATCCTCGCTGCTTTTCGGGTGCGATATATTACAATATTTTATTACGCGTATTTGTGGTGTTGTTTCCTATTGAACGAGTGAGCAAAGCGAATGATGTCCTGTTTTTACAGTGGCGAACTGGCCAGACGGAGGGAAGGGCGGGATATTCCTAATGGCCTCTGACTTTCAGCTTTTTTTTAAAATCCGTAACAGGAAGACTCGCGTAAGTTTTATTGGTTCGACATTAGTTTTAACCACATATTTAAAATTACAAATAATAATAATAAAGATAATTATAAAACGATAGTAAACAAGTAGTTGGTATTGAGTAGCCTAATAAAAATTGGCCACATGAAATTGCAGTGGTACAGTCAATGTGGACTTTGTCTCAATTTTCGTGTGAATATTTTAACTTTTGTTATTACACCTAAAAAGTGTAAATAAATTTAAAGTAGTCAACCTCACGTACAATCAGCGCAATATGATTTCTCCTACTCCCCCACCAAATTACCTGCTGAATTTATGAAATATGCTGTTCGAAAATTTAAAAAGTGTAAAAGTATGATGAACAAGAACAACGGGTACGGGAAACGGTAAAACAACGAAGCTTTCAGTTTGTTTTTAGTAAGAAAACCAATATCAGCGTCCGATGAAAACTTATCTGGTCAGTAACTGCATCGTCGCCACAAGATTCTGGCTCATTTGCCGTATCGTAGTAGCAAACGTTGCGAGACTATTTTTTTTTTAAATATAATGTGCAATATAGTAGATATTCCTCAGTGCACCATGTATTTAGATTTTTTAGTAGTGTCCTGTTGGTATGTCTGCCGTTCCAACTTCATACGTCAATTACAGATATTTTTTTATTCTACCATACGACACGTCGAATATTATTACCAATGCAGTGTTAGTACATCTTGTTTACCTGTCCAACCGTGTTAGGATGGTCTGTATTATTTGTTCATATTTCGGTTCATATGACAGACGATCTGTACACAGCTACCACCCCCGAAATAAATAAATAAATAAATAAATAGAGGGCGTTACTAGTATACTATATCTTTTAACTGTACCAAACTTACTGCTTAAAAGTGATCAAATAAAAACGGCTTCACTATTTAGAAAACAGCATTAGAGCTCATTCCCTTATAGAACTCGCAGCTGTGAAAGCACAGAAATCAAAACGGACTAGTATTCTCTCGAACCAAATGACCTATAATTTTACCTCAAAATCTAGGGAATAAGGATTGTTTTTATGCCTTGGTGATTTCACAAAGTGGACGAACAATTTTTTTTTGAATTAGGCAATATCTGTGAGAGTGTATGTGTGGATGTGTTTAATTTGTGTTTTATGCAGTATTATCTTTAGTTTGGTCTTTGCTTTGTCTTGGTTAGTGGGTTTATATTTTAATTCTGTTTCGTCCTACTGGCTTTGTGTGTCTTTTCTTTGTGCATTTGTAATGCGTGAAGCATACATGTTCTCTTTACTGTTAACAACGTTTGTTTTGTCAAATTTCAGAGAACTAGGAATGTTTTTATTCTTTAGTAATATCAGAAAGTGAACGCAGTTTGTGTGTGTGGGGGAGTTTTTATTTTTTGTGTATGCAGGAGTTTAATTATTTAGAGATTTGGTGTTTTTTTTTTACCTTTAATTGAACTTCAAGTCGGGATTCATCGAATAGTGTATTATAACATGATAGGTGTTAAACGGGCATCGCTTCAGTACTTAATTGTTGTCGTTACGTTGGTGGTGTTGGAAAAGTCAGTTCGTGTGGAATAGTGCTGAATGTTAGGGACAGTGTAAAATGTTAAAGTAAATAGGTCAACAGTCAGCGTATGGCGTGTAGGCTATCTATGCTCAATAAATTAAAACAAAACAAATCAGGCTGCCGACAAAAACAGCAAATCTCACTAAGAGACTGGAAGTCTTTCAGTAAAAAAAAGAATTGGAAACAAAATGGAAATCTTGAACAAGAGAGTCTAATCAAGTAGGAAAAAAAAGTAATTTTTTAAAGAAGTGTGCCTTAGTAATGCGCCAAGTTTGCTGGTTAATCTAGACATATGCAAATGCGGCGCTGCCAAGTAGATGATCAGCCAAATAGATGAATACTTGTGATTGGGTGAGCAATTCCAGATTCATTGCGTAGATTAACAATAACCACGGAAGGAACAACTGAAGGGGACGCACCAACTAAGTCAGCGAAGCAAAGGATAACCAGCATTTGTAAGCGATCTCTTTCATCTCGTAGCTTCCATGCTGTACTAACAGTCCTACCCGGCTTCGTCCGGGGTTTTAGTTTTGCCCATGGTTGTTTCCCAGTTTTCCTAGTTTTGCCTAAACGTACACTTTGATGGTAGTTTTTCTTCCGGTATTACTCTCCCTTTCCTCCATCCGCTCCCTCCCATCTCTCCTTCCTATTTTTCCCATCTACTAAGTCCCTTCTCCTTTCCCTTCCTATACAGCTGACCGTCCATGTACTACGTCCCCTTTGCTACATGTAGTTAAATTAAATACTGCTCCCTCCTCTTCCCTTTCCTACCCCCGTTGGCGAGATTTGACAAAATTGCCATGGTCTCTATTTACAACAACGCCACTGTGCATCCGTCCTGTGTGAAAAATAACTGTCAATGACGTCGTTTAATGGTAACAGACGAATTGTTCGCCCCCCCCCCCCCCCGCCACCTTCCCGAATTCTTTTTTTTCTAAAGAGCAGGGCTAACAGACGTACTGCCCCACACACGGGCATTTATCGTCCAGGCTATTCTCCCCACTCCCAGGTTATTGCTTTGGCTTGAGCGATCTGTACCATGTGAAAAATAAGTTTCTTTCCTGCGTGTTTGTTTTATAACCAGAACTTGACCCACGGGCTCACAACCCCTGGACACAAACAAACCTTTACAACAAATACTTACTTAGAAACCCTAATTACAAATACTTAGCTACAAAACCTGTTTGCAAAATCCTTCCAGACAATGAACATAACGTCACCATTGAGCAGGCCCGGACAGGCTTAATTTTTATGACCGGGCTCAAAACATTTGGCCTACCAAATTAATACTTTGGCCCACCAAATTTAAAAAAAATTGGCCCACCGAATTAGTTTTTCCATAAATTTACCGCCACCCCCACCCCACTCCCCTTTGCAGAATTCATTGAATCGGTGTTAACAAGTTCCAACACATGAGGATTGCACGAACAAATAAAAAAAGAGAGGGTGCTGGCCCACCGGGGGATCGCACTACAGCCCCCTACCCAGTCAGGGCCTGCCATTGAGCGCAAGTAATTTTTGTTAAATGGCCACGCATGGGGCCAGACTCTAAGACGACGTAAAAGCACGGAACAGTGAAAGTCGCTAATGGCTGTAATGTTTCCGCTACCAACCAACACCTGCATTTCAACTTGTACCAGTGGTGCAACAAGGTTGCAAGGCGCACAAGATCTGACAAAGGTGCACTCGAACAAGAGGTTAGTCTTGGGCGCGTGGAGTGAAACATTGTCGTTGCAACTTGTTTGACTGACTTGTTTGCCGGGCCTTAGGGCTTCGGGCAGATGACCAGGAGTGGTTAACGCTCGTTAAACCCTTTAACCCTTTAACCCTTTTGACTGACTTTACATTGTCGCCAAGTGAAGGTTAACGTGTACCGATGCGCTGTAGTTGGTAGTGTAGTGTAGTGAGAGCATTGTGGTCATCTGGTCATCTGGTGTTTGTTGTATCTTGTTGTATTTTGTAGAAGATAGCCACTCTGGGTCCAGGCTCCCTGAATAAATTCAAATTCAAATTAAAGTGGGCCAGGGCTTCTAATATAAAAAATAACATTGAAACCGTTAAGGTGGTACTTGGGTGGGTATCCTCCTGGGAATCCATTCCGGGTGCTGCAGACATGTGGCCTGAGGGCTGCGTCAGGCCGATGACCGGGTGCAGTTAACGCTCACTAAAACTTTTTGATCCTTTGACTCTGTTAATTATTCGTAAAGGACCGAGAGCATCTGAGTTTATTTACCGTCAATTCCTTGTTATGAACAAAAATGAAACGATCCTGCTATTCGCTTAAATCTTCTAGTTTTTAATCAACTGTATAATGTTGAGGCATACATAATTGTGCGACCGAAATGATTGATTGACCTATGAGTACCAGGGCTTCGGGAGGCCAATTGAATTATTTCCAAGTAATTTTTCCTGGGTTGTTTCCCAGTGTCAAGACATGACAATTTTTCTAAACTAGCTGAAGCCCATGCTACGCACGGTGGGTTGAACGTGTGTGATATTTTATTGTGTCCATTTTCCTATTCCCCCCACCTGACCCCTTAATTTTAATACTTCTAACCTATACAAGGCTAATTGTCTATATTGAACATCACAGGACATCCCAGAACATCTAGGACTTCCTCTGTAGTTTCTTTTTTTTCTAATTAAGTGCTTACACTATGACTTGCTAGAGCCGCCCCGTGCATGCTCTATAACTTTCCATCTTTCCTGGCCTTGTTACTGTCACTATAGCGTTCCAGTGACGACCACGGATGGCACCCCATGATCACATTTGTGTTCTAATTTTTCCATCTTCCCATAGTTTATTTTTCACTAGTGGAAAGCACTAACTAAATTCGGGAAGAAGCATGTGTGTGGTCACAAATGCCCAAAAACTACTGGTTTCAATAACTACATAGAATAACAAAATGAGACCAAGGCAAGTCTCATCCTCTCCTACGTCTATTTCCTTCAAAATCCTCTTTCAACCCTTTCGGCTCCCTGTCCCTATTTCTCTGCCTTTCGTTTCTTTGATGGTAGAAGGAGTCCTTCGGAATCGAGCAGCAATGCTTCTGTGAGGATGGCAATGACAAAGCATGTCAATTCCAACAATACTTTGGATCGATGATTGGAACCACACGTGGTTATGTAGTGTAGGGTTGCAAGCCATACATTGCTCTCTTTGTTTCAACAATGATGTCGAAGCGTTTGATATTGCAACAATACTCCCAAGGGCGCAGCCGGAAGGAATATTGTCGCAAACGAGAACGGCTTCGAAAACAGCTTATTCGCCAATCATTGTTGGACCAAGAGGGTAATATCTATTACTTGTCTCCGGCAAAACTGTCCCTCTCAGCGTTATGGGGCAGATAATCCAGTTTTGATTCGTGCTCCATAATAAAAACCAAACCAAACCATTACAATAAAAGAGCCTCTGTCTGTTAGAGAGCCACCTATTTGCAACAACAATGTATTTTGAAAATTAAGTATTGAAACGATAAGCGTAGAACACTTCAGCAAGTTATAATCTACTAATGCACGACAACCCAAACATTGGTTAAAACAATAATTTTGCAGATACGCGCCACTTTAGGGCCACGTGCGTCTAGCTGCATCCCCCATTTTCGAAAAGGACACTTCACCGTACTACCTTTATGTGTGTGCCAAAAGTTACATTTGTAAAATATCCCTAACGAGCTGTAGACGTGACTTTATACCCAATGAGAATTGACACTAGAGCCTTGCTCCTAGCTATTTGATATGCAGTAGCTGGTAGCTAGCTAGCCCGTAAGACAAATCAATGTTTAGTTGTTGAGGGCCCGGTTTCTCAATAAACGACACGTTCCCATACTTTAAGGCTGAGGTTTTCTTCCTTACTGGACCCAAGATAAATGATTCCAATGATTTCTAAAGATTTCTCCCTCATGGAGAATTTACACCAGTGTGCTGAAAACAGGTATAAGCTTGTTCAAGTTATAAGACACAGTGTGATAGAGAGCAGCCGTCCTACTTCTCTTAAGCTCTATTACGCCCTAAGAACACACTAGCGTGTATCTAGATATTAAACTACAAAGCAAAATATCACAACAAAAAATACAGCACCGCAAGAACCCCAATAATGAAAGAGGGCGAGCGTGTTAATTCTTCGGCCAGCGAAATGTTGAAAAATTCCACGTTATTGCCTTAAAAAGTTGAAATGCCACATTGTTGCCTGGAGTAACAATTGCTCTGCGTATTCATCTAAGCGAAGTCTTAAATGACGTCAGGCACGGAGGACAGGGTTTTTTTCACACGATACAGTTCGCTCAAACCAAAGCGGTAAACTGGGAGTTGTTTGGGGCGGGAGAGTGGACTGGCAATGCCCGTGTCTTGGGCAGATCGTCTGTTAGCCCTTTTCCTTGGCATTCCGATGCTACAATAATTAAAGACATTGGGACGGGGCAGTGCGTCTGTTACCATTAAGAATTTAAGCATACGATTAGGCATTTACTGCGCCTAAAACGTAAGTTTTATCTGGGTGTTGGGGATAGAGACCGAATCATTTTTTTTTTTTTTATAAAAGGAGGAGTAGCAGGAGCAGGGGCAGTAATTAATTCAACTTCTCATCCAAATTCAACTACGTGTAGCAAAGGGGACGATGGGAATGAGA
>JAHWFP010017449.1:3174-15812 GCA_023313725.1 Lithobius niger | reverse complement strand
ATTATTTTACTGTCCCAATCTGAATTATGATATATTTTTAAGCGATTAATTTTGTATTCTTATCGTGATGAATTTGTTTTAGTGACGCTAAATCGTTTTGATCCCCCATGATGCTTTGCGTTTCCCGTTACTTGACGACAGCGCCCTCTGGTGGTAAATCGTAGAAAGCAGGTACTTCTTTCCTCCAAATGTTTACTGTTTTCCGACAGAGCAAGAGTTTATCTGTATATTCCTCTACCCTGGTCTGCAGTGTCCGGGAAAATTGCAGTGAAGCCTCGTGACTGGGTATCACTATGCGTTGAACTTGGTTGAGGCAGTTGTGGAGGGGAGAGGGGAGGTGGCATATCCCACTCTGCCTTCGTGTCGAATCGTTATATTTTGGAAGACGAATGAAAAGAAAAACCAAAAGGCGATAAAATAAATCAAGACACAATAAAACATTTCTTCGACCACAAGCTCAAAGATGAAGTTGCCAAAAAGGGCAAATGGGCTCAAAATTGGCTCAATCGGTTAAAAAACCTCAGCTACAATATTTATCGTAGCTACGGATATTTATGTATCGACACGGAGTCACGTTAATTCCGGGTTTTTGTTAAATGCTGACCCGCGTGTGGCAGCCGGAATTACAGTAACTCCGGTTTCTTAATTTGCTTTAAAAGTGTTTGGAAATAATCCGGAATTGTGGTAACGCGGATTTACCATAACTCTTGTCTGTAATAATATGACAATAATGCAACAATAATATGGTTGCGGTTTCTGATGTTGTATGTATAGCCGCAGCGACCGCGGCAGCGCGAGCGAGGTAGGGATGTTATTTATGGTAATTCCAGTTCGCCTGCTGCAGGCGTCCGTATTTCAGAAAAATCAAGAGTTGTGTATAACTCCGTGTTGCCAAAATTCCGGATTATTTCCAGACACTTTTAAAGCATATTAAGAATCCGGAGTTAATGTAAATCCGAATCCTACACACGGGTCAGCATTTAAGAAAATCCCAGAATTAACGTGACTCCGTGTCGATAGAATTCCGGCGCCCCGAGCGAAATAACAAACCCCTCTCTCCTCCCTCCCCCCCCCCCCGCCCCAAAAAAGAGCATAATTGTGAAGTCCTTGTTGCCAAAAAAAAAAAAAAAAACTCATTAGAACCATTATTTACACATGTATATGTCTAAATCGGTAATTTGTCGATGCGGACTAGCGAACGTTTCACTAGTTTAGCCACGATCGAAGCCGTAGGCAAAACCATACATCACATATTGTCCGTGACGGCAAAAAAAAAAAGAGGAAACAAAAACAGTGCCTCCTTTAAATAAAGTAGACGCCGTGTAAATGGCTAAATTTTTATGGTTAGCAGAACCGAGAGAAAAAAAAAAGAGACGTTGGAAGGTCCAGTAACTAAAGGAACGCTGCTTAAAATAATTATGCAAACAAAAGTTAAAGTACGGGTTGAAAATAAGACGTCATTAAAAGCAGACAGAAAACCGGTAAAGGACGAGGCGAACGGCGAAACCTCCAAAGATGGTAAGGGAAGACTAATATAGTCCAGAAAAGTCACGGATAGCTCACTTAGTAGTCTCTCACACTACTCTGACTGGACCGTGCTGGTAGGAACTAAGCCATGGGTTCCTTTCGACCAGTCACCGGGCATATATCACTTCTCCGGTCAGGTAGGTTGATCTCTACCACCCCACAGCCATCAGGACCATACTTTATGCTTTTAACTTTTCAGGTGTAGTTAGCCTATTACAGTATACTAGCTGTACCCACGGTTCACGCATGCGTGAGCGAAATAATTTACTGGGCTACATGAAACGAAAACGTCTGCCAACCAACCCTTCTCTCCCCCCCCCCCCCCCACCACCACGTTCTCCCGTTGCGTGGTCAGGTTAACACCTTGTGCCTCCCCTGTACCGCTTGTTCTCCCACCCTTGGGCCTACCGCACTGTCCACACTGTGTGGCCTGATTACCGCCATCCCATTCCTGCTCCCCCTCCCTTGAAATCACTGGTGTTTAGTCTTCTTAGGGAAGTAAATAGCATTTGCACTGGAAGCCGCCACTGTTATTCTCAGTGTGGCAGAATTGCCTTGTTCACCGTTTCGACACCAAGCGCGGTAAGCCTGCAACAACGATCGTGCATGCAGTGACTGTTACTCAACCAACTTTGAAATTATTCAACTCTACTCAGCATTATTGAAGCAACATTTCGTTTGTTATTGATTGTTACAGGGTACATTCGTTCACATTGTCAGCTGCTCGCCCTTTTTCTTTGCTACCGTGCCAAGAATGAACGCGCTAGCCCTATTGATACCGCCTCCTCATTGTTTGGGAAATTTGAGCTGTTTTCATTGGTTGAGTTTGGTATGTGTGCATGCGATTGGTGTGTGCATCTCATCCCAACCTAAGCGTGTTATGTATATCACTACCCTCAAAGGCCGATCCTTTTTGGAAACTCGGCGGCTTTTACACCAGTTTTGGTTTTGGGTGGATGTATATATTTTTGTATGTGTATACGTATGTGTATATATATTTGGGTGAATGTGGACTCTGTTCGTTCATTTTTGTTCAATTAACGAAAGGTATTTGCTTCCACGTTAGCCTTACTGTGTGATTCACACAAACTTATTTTGTAAATCCTATTTTGCAATACCTATTTTTTTCTTGGGAGAAGAGAAAACAATGAGAGGGTGTGTCGTTTTAGTCGATCTGCTAAAACCCATTCCAAAAAAAAAAAAAAAAAAAGATTGAAAAGAGTCCACAAAGTTTTTGAGTTTCATCTTTTGGTTTTGCAGTTTTTCGGTATTATTTTTAGCATTTTCGCACACCCGTTCCTACCGCTTCCTTACGTCATATTTCACGGACTTTTCTTTGTTAGAGGTTCCTGTTGATGTCGAGTGTATTATTCATTCTTCAAATGGATATTTCAAATCAGCCACAAAATCGATAGAACTTTTCTCTCTCTGCAATGGCGGTTTTGCCTTTGACATTTCCAGGCGTTAAACTCTCTGTTTCTGGCACTGGTACTGTAAAAATAATGATGTTTACCTGCGTAAAATGGCGGAAATTTACAGCGAGTACTCGTCCGCTATGCTGTATAATACAAAACTTAGTATGGCTTGACGAAATAAAATTGCCAAATAGCAGTTTTCCGTGGACACTTCCTTTACTAAAACTCCCTATCTGGACCGTATTTGGGCGTCCAGATCTATCCACATCCGGACCTACGAATATGATCCATATCTGAACTCCAGCTAGGATCTGTACTCCAAATATGGACCATGTCTCCCTCATGATATATTCCATGCCCAAAATTGATCCACATGTGACCCAGACATGGTTATATCCAATTAGATATGGCCAGATCTGACCATTTCTGGTTATATCAGCCTGACAGTGATCAAATCAGATGAGGTCTAGTGAGATCTGGTCACATCGAAAACTAATCCACATCTGACTAATGACGATGTCAGGTCGGATTTAATCATATATTGCCTAGTATTGATATTTATGAATGAATCTGGACTTAATTTCGATGCAAAACGGTACATACTTTGGACGGTACAGACTTTGAACGTTAAATGAAAACTTGAAGATTACTACCGCGAGTGGCGATGTTCTAGTTTTCATGTAACTTTCGAACTATTAGTCGGTTCGATTAACTTGGCTAATAGGATTAACCTTGGCGGCCTTTCCCCGGTTGAATGATACCACTACCTTCAAAGGCCGACCCTTTTGTGGAAACTTGGCGGCTTCTCTTATACTAGTTGGGATTTTGGTTGAATCGATTTTACAAAACCAACGAACTCGGAGCAGGCCGTATGAGACAGGGTGCTATAATGGATATGATTGTTTATTAAAACAAATGCGCTCTGATAACTAAGTTTACCATTTTATAAGATTTCATTGCTGTGGACTGATTACGAACATAACCAAACTTAAGGTAGTAGTACTATAAGTAAAAGTGCAAAACCAATTAAAGCGATTTGGGTAAGCGAAGAGGAAGCTGGAGAAAAATGGCGCCTACATATTTGGGTATGTGGGCCATATCTACTTAGAATCAGACAAAAATGGCTAGATCTGGTTGGTATGAATATAGCCACATACAGTTAGATGTAGTCAGATAGGGTGACACCCAGCCAGTTCTGGTCATACCTGATCGGATGAAGGCAGCAATGTGCAGACCTGGTTAAATTAGGCCGTGTCTGATCAGATACAGTAATATGAGGCCAATCGATCCAGTCTGATTCCGCCAGATTTAGTTATCGCTGGGCAGATGAGGTGAGCTTTGACTAGATGTGTAGCCGAACTTGCTCGATTTACGATATTTTTATTTAAACTCGGCTGATCAGCAGAATGAAAAGCACCACGGAAGAACACCTGAGGCTAAAGCTAATATCGTAGGGAGAACAAACTGGTGCGAGCAGCGGGTTGTAAACTTCAGTTGTGCTCTGAACCTAAATAGTCCAGATGTTCTATATAACGGTCAAATTAAGAACTAAATTTGTAGAGATTTGCGGCCTACGATCGAACAGATTGAAGAGACCCATTCTGGGAGGTCGTCTCTGTAGTGTGGTGAAGCCTAACAATGCGAATGAGGGGAGGCGAATGTTATGGTCCTGTTAAGTTTCGTGTGTAAATAGAGGCTTCAGCCTCCGCCACGCCACATTTTTCTGAGTTACCCGAACAGCCGCCAAAAACGTTTCGGTCGCCCCATCAGTGGTACCGAAGGTGGTATCCCCCTGATCCCCCATCAGTGGTATCCCCCTGACACCCCCTCCCCCTGCTCCAGTGAGGAGCGCCATTCTAAAATCAAGTGGTCCCCCCCCCCTGGGTTTAAAGTGGTACTCCTACATTTCCGACTTGGACTTGTGGTTGGAGTGTCCCCCCCCCCTCCCACACACACACGCAGATCACTTTCATCCATGTTATTTTCACACACTTTATTTCTATTCCGTCAGGACAGCTGGATGCTGCAGCAGCATATACTGTTCTGTTTCGTTTTCAATTAATATTCAACCGTGTATAAAATTATAAACTAAAACATTTTATCTTACTGTATTTTTCCAGATTTAAGTGTTGTGTTGACTGTTAACGGGTCATGTTGTGTTGTGGTGACTGGTGATGTGTTGTTGTTACATAACAAATACATCGATATTCCCCCACCCCCTAAAATGACAGTGAAGAGGTGCTTTTCACTGACCCCCCCCCCTCCCCTGGGCACCACGGGCGGGGAACCTAGCATCCGAAAGAAAAATACGACTAAAGCCGTAAATTGTAAACCTATCATGCACCAAAATGAAATATACAATCACGAACCAGCTGTGACTTGTCTCAAGTAATAAGCTGCTCGTCTGTCTTATTTGCACTGCCGGCAGGCTTGTTTCACAAATTATAAATCCCACACAAAATACACATATAGCCCCTCATAGGAAACACATTTAAAATATAAAACAACAAACTCACACAAATATTAAAAAAAAAAAGCGTGAATAACACGCAAATTAAGTGCAAACAAACATTATATTTTTCAAACACAAACTGCGTTCACTTTCTGACATAACCACTAAGTAAAAACAGTCCTTGTTCCCTGGAATTGGAGTTCAAATTATAGTTCGTTGCGTTCGAGTGAACTCTAATCCGTTTTTATTCGTGTACTTTTACAGCTGTGAGTATGGAATACGAGCTCTAATACTTTTTTTTTTAAACGGTGAAGCCGTTTTTTGTTCATTTAATTTATTTACATAGTTTTTAAAACCACTTTAAAGCCAGGAACTGAACGAGCGCAATACATGTATCTGTAACGGCATTAGCATTTTTCACACTTTCGGTTTCAGTTTCGTATTCAAATAATAATGGTGAGTTTCGGTTGCTGGTGTAAGTCGTGTTTCGATACAACTACAATAGAGCCCAGCCACAGAACGTCTGCTTGAAGTAGTCAGACTCGTTACATTGTAGCGTAGAACGACCAACCTAATATACTTATTACTACTACTAAAAAAAGTAGCTCATGATCTGGCCTCTATTTTCTTTTACGCTAATAATTGGATAAATGAGATTATTCCCCCTTGCGCATTATCCCCCTTTTTTTTTTCATTTGCGAGTAATCCTGAAATGCTATGTCCAAATCCCCCCCTCTCCGAAAAAGTAATTTCGTTCTGCAGTAGTAATTTTTGTGCGCAGCGATGAGCCTCATCACTAAAATTCTTGCTTCATTTCGATCGATTCGGCCGAAAATTTAGCATCTCCCGTGCTGACCGAATTTCTGGTTGACCGGTGGTGGCCAGATAAGCAGCGGCCAGCCGCAATCTAGCTGAAAATTCTGCGAAGCCATCTGAAAATTACAAAACAATGCGACTGTATAGCTTCACCTGTAAGCATATGACCAGTGGTAAATTTAAGACAAAAGGCCACGGTACTTTTCAGTTCTTTACCTGCACATTCATTGGTATGGGGCAAGGTGACGTGATGGTTGACCATTTTTTACCTGATCAGCATGACCGTCTCGTGTGTCAGAGGTCTCGGGTTCGAATTCCGCCTCAGCCACCCCTGACATTTTCGGTGCGAGAAGGGCCCTTTGATGTCTCGTGCACATGTCGATTGTGGCACGTGAAAGAACCTAGAATTTACGCTCCTATGGGATTTACCTAGCAAAATTGTCCCTCTCCTTCTGCCATGGTGGGTGCGCGCCAAAAGCTAAACTAAACCTAACCTAAAGGACATTCATTGCTTTCACTCCAATGTAGAGCCCCAGAACCACCCACAGTCAGACCTGAAACTTATTTATTAGCTTTGACATGATACAGATATTCATAATATCTGCTAAATTCTGTCCGTAAGATGCGAAATTTACGTAAGCGTTTGTATCATCCTATTCTTCCCAACATGGACTGTTCATATGTCTTTTTACTATAGGCCGGATGGTATACCGCTTAATAGCAATACTACAATAAACTGGTGGGGGTGGAAATTCGGGGAGTGGGGGAGGGGAGACATCGTTGAATGCAACCCACACTCACACGAATCCGATGAAGAAATACGACCAGTTATTTGCTCGGCTTAATGATAGGTCTACATCCCCCCCCCCCCCCACCCGAAATCTGAAGGTTCGGGTGGGACGGAGGAGGAGGATTAATTATTTTCGTTTCGTATGTGTATTGGGCGGTAGCAAAATGAAACGTATGAAAGCAGTACAAAAGAGATAAACATTAGATGAATGTACGAAAAAAAAACTATGAAAGGGAAGCAAAAAAAAAAACCGTACAAAACGTAAAATACAGTTTTGTTCTTGTTTGCTTTTAGGGAGCACGACCCAAACTGGGTTATCTGCCCCACAACGATGAGAGGGATGGAGATATCCAAGCGATAAACCCAGGATCTTTGACATGCCACATTCGACACGAGCACGAAGCACCACAGGGCACCACTGTGTTTTGCTTTGCTTTCAACAAAATACGTGAACCGATGTACCAGAAACAAGCGTGCAGAGTCAGCGATTGGTTGCTGGTTGGGTGGGGAGGACCGTCTAATCGCGGCAAATTCATTTTTTTTTCTCCCTCCTTCTGTTCTATTACTGCGCGTTTGGGACTTCCGTGTGTATTAAAGCTAAGTTTGCCATCCATCGTTTTGTTTTTGTGCCACCAGTTTTGTTTTAAAACAAAACTACCGTGTTTTTTTTTTAATTGAAAAGTTGCAAGAATTTCCCTCTACTTACTGTGTTTACTTTCATTTTGTGTGTAAACATTTCATAAAAATACGTTTCTTCGTCTTATCCATCCAGGTAGATACATGTGGAGTATACCTTAAGTGTGAGTCAGACTTAAAAAACTCCTTTCATACTGCTTTCACATTAGTTTTATAATTTTTTTTTTCAATATTCATATCGTTTGACAGTTTACAAAGCTTTATTGATGGCTTTTTACTAATTTGAAAAGAACACAGAAATATGTGAGAGTAATTTCAAAATTAAGATAGGCGTTCTTCTTTCTCTTTGCGGTTCGAGGTCACGCGAGTACCCATTCGAAGGTAGGGGGGGGGGGGGGGCAGCGGTAATTAAGTCGAGGAAAAACACAACACTATTATTAGATTTTCCGTCCATTTCTCGCCCCCTTCCCCCGACTTCCAAATGGCAATCTTATTTTCACTAGCTTAGCTCGACGCTACACTTTTTGTTTGAGTTGAAATGAACACAAGTCGCCTTGTGGTTCTACTTTTTTACTGGTTTTACCTTTGCAGGTGGAGGTCGGTGAAATCGGTTCGATGATTACTAACTAACAAGTTCTGAAATTGTAATTAAAATTGTAAATTCTTAAGTTTGCAGCACGCCGGTAATATGCCCGTTTTGCCATTGGCATGAATTAAAGGTTTAAATTTCTAGGGGTGGGGTGGAGGTGGGGGTCATTTTTATTAATTCTCTTCCCGGGATGGTGGTTGCAGCCACTCAAAAATAAGTTGAAAAATGCTTTTGATGACATGGATCCATGAATCCCAAACACTGGTGTCTTTTACCTTTAAAAACTGCGTAACTTCTATTTAGATCCACCCAAAACCAAACTGGTGTAGGAGAATCCGCTAAATTTCCAAAAAGGGTCGGCTTTTGAAAGCAGTGAAATCATTCCACCAGGGAAAGGCCGCCAAGGTTAACCCTATTAGCCAAGTTAATCGCACCGACTAATAGTTCGAAAGTTAAATAAAAACTAGAACATTGATTTTCATGGTAGCAATCTTCAAGTTTTCGTTTAACGTCCAAGGTATTATTCGGTTTTTCTGCGCGATTAACTCGGCTAACAGAACTAACCTTGGCAGCCTTACCTGGTTGAATATCACTACTTTCAAAAGCCGACCCTTTTTGGAAACTTGGCGACTTCGTTTTTGTTAGCGTATTTTTAGTAATAAATCTTATGATCCTGTATAACCATCGTTATGCAGGGTGATTACAAAAGAAATAGACAGTTTCAAGCATTTATTAAACGAAAACTATTCAACTTATGAATAAACTTCTTTTCACCGTCATGTTCTGCGGCTCATTAAGTTTCTTCTAGCAAGTCATGACGTTCAATGTGTGTTCCCTTAGTTACATGGCACACATCCATGCGATAATCAAATTTCGGCAAGTCAGCTCTTCAACATTGCGGTCGGTTAGAGGCTATCGTGTACGTCGAGATGGCTCCTCTCTTATGGCGCAGAACAACACAAAGTGAGTCATCACTTACCTTTGAGGTGATCTGGATGGTACCCCGAATTTCTATGATTGAATCTGGACGGTACAATGAATGCGATGCTCATATAAGAATTTAGCATATCCTCGCCAATTGCGGCAGTTGCTGTTGTTATCAGTTGCTTAAGATCTCGTAGGGTGGTTGGAATGGGATGATTGAACACGTTATCTTTGACATATCCCCGTAATAAAATAAAGTAACGCAATGTTACATCAGGGCTTCATGGTGGCCAAGTCATGCGTTCCTTGTCGTTTGTTGATGCGCGGCCTATCCAGAGCTCTGGAAGCTGCTTATCGAGGTAATCCCAACCTCCGTATTCCAGTGTGGCGGAGCACTTTAATGTATTGGAATATGAAGTTGTCGCTGTCCTCGTGAAGCTGGGGCATCAACCAATAAATCAGCATACCCAAACGTTTTCCAATGTGTCGTTGCACAACAGTTGCAGAGGAAGTTTTTCTTAAAAGGACATTCCTCCCAGGGCCATTTTTCTCCTTCCTCCACATCAAGTACGGCCCCAAAGGTCTATTGACTTACCGATAGTCTTTCCCTTGCTAAAAATCCGTTTTAAAATGTGGCCTCTACGAGATTTTCTGTTGAATATTGGGAACTGTATTTACTGTATTCTACACGTATATGATCCTTTGCGGGCCTACAATAACCTTAAAGTTTCTTGCATCTGCGCGTGCGCATGTGCTAATTTTAATCGTTTGCTAATAATTACTATGAGGTAAAAAAAAAATATCTAAAAGACTAATGCGGTAAAAATTAAAATTAATTATTCCAATAGATCTCCGAAGAAAATTTATTATATATTAGCCTAAAAGATGATAAATTTTGGTATTAAAATACGAAAATCATTCCGGTTTGTGACGACACAATCTTTAACTTGATGCTGTTTCGTATACCATTCCCAAATGCGCGGAAGCGATTTGTGCGTGGCTGTTATGAGGCAGGCGGAATGTGCCTTTAATTCAAGTATGTTGAACAGGAGAAGCCCAAAGTGCACATGTAAATTCTCCTGTTCATCATACTTTGTTCCAGTGCTTGCATTTTTCCTAAACCTTTACTTCAAGCACATAAAACGTCTTCTCTGTAGAATTCGTGGCCATCTTGCAGAACTAGTCACGTGACATTCACTGTGACACGCATGTGAAAACAACCACTACTCTGCGAAATTTAATGAGTTGCAGAACGTGAGGGTGAAAACAGTTTATTGTTAAATTCAATAGTTTTCGTTTAATAAACGCTTCAAACTATCTATTTCTTTTGTAATGACCCTGTATTTAAACAGGCTGTAATCAAAAAATAAAAACTGCATGTTAGCTACTGGTAGATATATACATATATCATGCCATAGGCACACCTAAATTGTATATGTATAGCCGATTTTTGAGAAACTGTACCTTTTTTTTTGGCTCGTGTGCCTTTGCAGGCTAGTTAACAATGTTTAATGTTAAAGTTAGGGTGGTTAAGGGGAGTGAGTGGCATTGCTACTCTCGCCTATCTATGGTTACGTCCCGTTTCGCCAAAAGAAAGCAGTTCAAAAGCTTTTGTCTAAAGGGCGAATCCCATTTCGCCAAATCCCGTTTCCTCAAATACCGTTCACGAAACTTTAGTCACACGAAATTAAAAACATGACTCCCGTGTAATTTGCCCTTTAGGCAAAAGCTTTTAGCGCCGGTGCACACGTGCGTTTTTTGGACGCGCGGCGACGCTGCGGTGACGCAGCCAATCAATGCACTCGTGCGTTTTATTAACGCGCGTTGACGCTGCGGTGCCGCTTCGGTGACGTATGTGCGCGTTCGGTTCCCTAACCTCGTGTACAAAAAATTATAGTTTGAAACCAATGAGACGATATTGCTTTTTTCGCCTACCTCGTGAACAAAAAATATTTTAAAACCAATGCGACGAATGTTGGTACATTGATGTACTAATTTGAGACGTACCAGGGAAAAATGTTATACATCCCTTGCAGATTAACTAAAAAATTCGGATAAGTTCTTTAATTACTTCACAATGAGTCTTCAATCATTTCTGCAGCAACATTTCATATTTCAGGATAGTTCAAAATTGGACGCCATTTTCGGTAACGCTTTTGTGGTAAACGGCGGACGTGTGCACCGCTCAAGTCACACAAGGTACTGAGAGACGCAATTGCGTTTTTTTAACGCTGCGGTACCGCTGTGTTGACGGGGGGAATTGCGGTGCAAAACGACCGCACGAGCGGTGGGCGGTAACGCAACGTCGACGCTGGTACGTGTGCAGTACTCAACAGATGTCACGTAAACCAAACCGCAAATGCGGTACCGCAGCGTCGACTGCAAATGCGGTACCGCACGTGTGCACCGGCGCTTAATCTGCTGTCTTTTTAGCGAAACGGGATTTGGAGAAACGGGAGTTCACCCTGTGTATAGCCTCGCTACTAGTCCTGGTGTTAATAGCTGAATCTTTGGCCTCGTGGGCAAATGTTCCACCCTGGAACAGGGTAGCGAGAACCGCAGCTTCGATTCCAGTTAGCCAGGACGAATAGGATGAAATTAGACTTTTTAAAAAATAAATGTAAAAACCGAGTCTTCGTATGGAGCTTCAAATGCACTAGACCACCTGTTGTATGATGAGTTTCAAGTTAGTATAGGGATCTACTGCATTTGAGGCCTCACTTACAGAAACGGATGTAATTCCCGTACTCACGATGGCGTGGGAATTTTTTTCGTCATAATTCCTGCTCACTCGTCATTTTTAACAGTTCACAATGTTGGGTGCACTGCGTTTCTTCGTTTAGAGCACTCCTTGTTTTGTTTTGTTTTGTGGGCCAACTCGCGATTCTCAGTTGATAAAATAGTCTTTTCTTGTCATTTTTAAGTGTTAACAATGTTGGCTACACTGCGTGTCTTCGTTTAAAGCATTCCTTGTTTTGTTTTGTGGGCCAACTCGCGATTCTCAGTTGATAAAATAGTCTTTTCTTGTCATTTTTAAGTGTTCACAATGTTGGCTACACTGTGTTTCTTCGTTTAAAGCACTCCTTGTTTTGTTTTGTGGGCCAACTCGCGATTCTCAGTTGAGAAAATAGTATTTTCTTGTCATTTTTAAGTGTTCACAATGTTGGCTACACTGCGTTTCTTCATTTAAAGCACTCCTTGTTTTGTTGTGTGGGCCAACTCGCGATTCTCAGTTGATAAAATAGTATTTTCTTGTCATTTTTAACTGTTCACATTGTTGGCTACACTGTGTTTCTTCGTTTAAAGCACCCCTTGTTTTGTTTTGTGGTACAACTCGCGATTCTCAGTTGATAAAATAGTATTTTCTTGTCATTTTTAACTGTTCACATTGTTGGCTACACTGTGTTTCTTCGTTTGAAGCACTCCTTGTTTTGTTGTGTGGGCCAACTCGCGATTCTCAGTTGATAAAATAGTATTTTCTTGTCATTT
>JAHWFP010017441.1:0-18780 GCA_023313725.1 Lithobius niger | reverse complement strand
GCTTAAAGGGCAATTACATCCATTTTGACATGCATGTTTGACTTTTGGATCACTTACACAATAACTAAACACAAGAATTGCGGTAAGAATACGTTACTTACGTCCGATATAACAATTTAATTACTGCATCACCAAAACACGACACGGAGATCGCCATTGTTTTGCTGGAACGCTCAGAAATTAATGCCGACAGATGTCACTTTTCGATTTCGACTCGCAGTCGATTGAGATAGCTGTATTGACTGTGAGGAGCTCAAGCGTCGTCTGACGGACTTAGCTGGCCGGCAGTGTAGTGGCCAGCTAAGGCCGTCAGACGCTTGAGCTCCACACAGTTAATACAGCTATCTCAATCGACTGCGAGTCGAAATCGAAAAGTGACATCTGTCGGCATTAATTTCTGAGCGTTTCAGCAAAACAATGGCGATCTCTGTGTCGTGTTTTGGTGATGCAGTAATTAAATTGTTATATCGGACGTAAGTAACGTATTCTTGCCGCAATTCTTGTGTTTAGTTATTGTGTAAGTGATCCAAAAGTCAAACATGCATGTCAAAATGGATGTAATTGCCCTTTAACAGGGAGCACTGCAGCCACCTTGACAAACAATGGAACTGGCAGGAGAACCGATAGAGCAATGTTGTTTGAACAGGACGGTGCTGCTCGAATTATCAACTTTATGTCCAAGGAACGTATGTTGCATTTACAAGTCAGGAAAACCGAGACGCCTAAAGAACAGCAGTTCGTTGTCAAAAATTAACAAGAAAGGTGTTCCTGGTGTTTTTGGAGGTGTGTGAAATTTTTAATCATTTAAAATTTGCGGTTTGTTTTGTTAAAAATTTTTTTTTTTTTCTGCAATCAATATTAATCTACCACATAACAAAACTTGTTAAGGATTCTCGCCAAGCATTTTCGGCCGTGTGAAGTCGTGATATCAAATGCCAAACTCTTTTGCCACGCTAATCCCACCTAGTAATAGTTCGAATGTTGAATTAAATATATGAAAATAGCTTACTGCTCAATTTTTAATCATGTCATTTAACATTTGAAGTCTTAGTTGGTGGGATTAGCTTGGCGAAAGAGTTTGGCGTTTGATATCACGATTTCACGAGACCGGAAAAGCTTGGCGGAATCTTTAATAAGTTTGGTTGTGGCGTAGATATTTGATATTTTTGGTCCAAATTGATGAAATCTATTTTTTTTTTATTAGTAATTATGAGATGAAAACCTTAATCTAGTTTTCTGGTCCATCTTTCTCTTTTTTTTTTTTTGGTTGGCTTTTGTTACATTATGAGAACAGCAGTCACCTTTTTCATAAAATTAGTATTTCTTATTAGTACTGCAGTATCTCCTTGCAAATGCATGGATTTATTTAATCTTCAGTTTGGCATTGTTGCATAATAATAATGTTTAAAACAATGTAAAAGAATCAATTTGGTCGTTTAGAGGTTTCTAACACCTGAACCACTTAACAAATTAGGAGAGACTTTATGAAAAGGGCACATCTCCAGAGCAATACCTGTAAAAGAGCGAAGAACCAGCTTTATTCACCGCATGGAAGAATTTTTTTTTCGTGATACAAGTAGCACGTAGCCAGTAGCAAGTAGCAGTAGCAATTAGGCAAATACCAATGTTAGTCACGTCATTTTTTCAACAAGAAAACGGTAAGCTGTGTCATTAATAGTGACTTTTATGTTGTCAGGTGACCAAAGTCTCCTGATGAAACAAGTTTAAACCTTTTCTGTCACATTGTTATTTATCTTCAGATAGCTGAAAACAGCCAAACTACCTTAGCTGTAAAGACACAATAAGTCTAGTGGTCGCCATGCTCGTATCTATATTTTATCTGGATGTAATTATGTTGGCATGCAACCCAATAGCGTGTGTCTTGATATTCCCCAAATGTTCCCACATAGAAATAAACCAAAATTAATGTTTAATGCTTATTAAGAAATTTAAGCAAAAGAAATTCGTTACAGCCAAACATCTCCAGTTCTTCCCCCCCCCCCTCCCTTCCCAGAGTTGTACAAACCAGTAGGCTAATTTTTTGTACGTCCACTCTGGTCCACCTGTGTTTTTGCTTGTGTCCGGTCTGGATCCGGTCCAGTCCAAAGAAGGATACTCTTACTATGACTATTGTGGTTAGTTGTTTCCTACATCCGTGTTATGTTTTCATTTTTCATATTTAGTTGCAACATTGCATGTGCATCCCGTCACTTCACTCTGTTAATGTCTGTACTTACAGGTGCTGGATTGGCTTTGAAAAGTATATTTTCTATGCCTATGCGACGTCAGCTAGACGCTTACAGGTAAGAATAAGAGTGGCCAAATAAATTGCACGTAGTTAAACTTGACTAAGCATGGAGCTTCGCTAGTCCCTTTAATTTGGCACCAATATACTGAAAGAAAAAAAATTAAGCCCATTGTCTTGACTTGATCCATTTTCATGCCCTTCTTTTGATCTACACCAAACAATTTCACAATTAAGCTAGCTATCATTACATGGTAGTCGCACCTTTTTAAATTCCTTGTATGGTAAATGCATTATGTAATACAAAGATTCAGAGTTGGGTGCGTGTAACCGTCGTAGTCTGGCATAGTCCAGTACCATTTTCTGTCGAAACCCTGTTGGCTGTAAGTGCTGGTTAAATAGAGCATCCCGAACTGCTCTTAATACACCGTAAAATATGAGCACCTTAAGCAGGAAACACTTACGCAAGAATCCTCTACTTAGCTTACTATGTGGTAGGGATCGACCGAGTCCGGATATATCCGGATCCGGCGCCGGATAATGCGGTATCCGGCGAGATCCGGATCCGGCCATTATATTGAGCCGGATACCGGTTGCAACACAACCAAAACTTGTCGCCGTAAACAGGTTGCATGCCTCGGTAAAATAAATCGACGTAAGATAACTAAGCGATCTACGGGTATAAAAAATTGCAGATGTAATAATTAGTGTAAATTTGTGCACAAAAATATACTTGGGATAATCGTATTAGGTTTTTATAACTAAAAAAAAAAGTTCAAGTTCGACTACGTAAATGCGCTTACGAAAATATTCATCTTCCGTTGCAGTACATGGGATACCTTGAAGCGATGTTCCTCTGGTTATTCTTCCATTACAGCGTTGTTTACGGTTTCCGAAATCTTTTTTTTAAAGTTTTTATTACCGTAGAAGTAGTTTAAAGTTGTTTTACTCCTAATTTATATTCGCTATCGGTGATAGCGATCAGTCTACGGCCGTCATCGCGCGCCCACTCCCTGCCGGCTGTTCGCCAATTAACGCGCAGGTGCTAGCTTCAATGGCTGTGACCCTGACTCGCTTCGCGTGACGTCACTTGCGACTGGCCCCCGTCGCGATAGTGATCACGTGCTATACACGTGCAAATTGGGGAATCCCAGCTTTCCAACGCGACCAAGATGGCGGGCGTTTTTGCGTTGTTGAGTTACGACAGCTTGAACCAAG
This sequence comes from Lithobius niger, assembly GCA_023313725.1. Classification (NCBI taxonomy): domain Eukaryota; kingdom Metazoa; phylum Arthropoda; class Chilopoda; order Lithobiomorpha; family Lithobiidae; genus Lithobius; species Lithobius niger. The sequence goes on along the minus strand of JAHWFP010017441.1, from coordinate 15,317 downwards.
GTCTAGTTTTAGCAAACAAAAGCAATTTCACGTCAATTTTGACGATACGGCCAACAAAAACATCAATTAAGGTAATTAAAAGATGATATTAAATTAAATGAATCCAAAATAGGCGTGCCAAAGTACCTAATTCAGTCGGAATTAGGCTGCACCTCCATTGTATGCAATGGCAATATTTCTTTGCAAACGGCGCTTTGAATCGAGAGTGCGTCGGGAGTTTAGAATCGGTTTTGAAGTGACGATAAATCGGGGTTTGGACGCCAAGGGGTTAAATTCGAAAAGTAAGACGGTTTAATGACGACATCAAAAAGTAGCAAGAAATAATAGCATGATAAACCAAAGATGACTTCCATGTTGCAAGAGTCGAGACAGTTTTGTTCATAAAATGAAAAAAAATACAGCTTTTATGTTGATTTCGTTCCTTTTTTTTTTTGCTTTCGGTCTTTTTATACTGTACGCAATACAAAACGGAACGAAAGCAATTTATAGCAGTAAATAACAGACCTGTTGTGATTTGATTTAGTTTTAATGCAACCAAAATTCAATAATTTATAACCTAAAATAAATAAGTGGACTAAATACTGGTTTCACAAATCCTTCAAAATTTTCCTAATTATTTTTCGAAATGAGGCAGTAGGCTAATCAATGAGACATCCTTCAACTAGAAAAATTTTTCTGACTGATTAACCTAATGAGTGCTTTGACACTATTTCAAAAAAAAATTGCAGAATTTAGCAACATTGCAAAAACAGTTCTGTAGCCTACATGCAATTATACTATTCTGGTACTCATACTAGCGTAAGACTTCTACGTGTTTAATGTAAGAAAATAATGTGAAACAAAGCGAAAATCAACACCATAGCTGCAACTTATAAGGAGGAAAAAATACAACGCCTTTATTTCGTTTTTGTGTGTGAATTACCCGGTATCCGGTACCGGTCCGGATCCGGCACCTAGATCCGGAACCAACCCAGCACTGACATCAAATTATCCGGAACCGACCCGGATCCGGCAAAACGGTATCCGGTCGATCCCTACTATGTGGTTGAGGCTGCGCTGAACCTATTAAGCACAAAATAAACCGTTAGGCTTACTTGAATTACTTTGAAATGCTGTTGATTCACTTCGATCTTGGAAATTACTCATTACGCTCACTTTCAAAAACAGGATACTGTCAGTATCTTGCAAATTTTCGATTGTATTTCAACAATTTTCATCAGGCAGGGTCAAGAAAATTGAGTCTTCTGGTTACATTTTCGTCTGCTTGGTTTTTCGTCTGCTTGCTTCAAAAGAAAGGAACGTCCGAGGAACGCCCACTTATGATTTGGCACGGCCCCTCAAACCCTGCCACTCAACTTTTTTTAGTCACGAGTTGGTGTAAAACTTACTCAAAGGTGATAAGAAGCACAAGAAAATAAAAAATGGGACGAAGCACAAGTAAAGCACGAAAAACGAGCGGTAGGAGCACCACCCTCCAAGTACAGCTGGCTATGAAGACCGCTGGATTTGAATGGTGATCGCGAAGTAACTCTATGTTGATGTGGCTACAGCGGTTATGAAAATAGAAAATCACACTACGAGAGCCTGAAAAAGACAGGAGGACTAAAATAGCCCACCTAGTTTCGGTCAATCTGCCTGTCGAAAATTCGCATTTCACAAATACTTGATAAGTATTTTGTCAATTTTTGGATTTGAGCGACATCGTTGGAAGTATTAGATGGTGTATTTATGGTCTACACCCAAAAACCTTTTTAAAAAGCTTCCAGAGCTCCCCACCAGGTAGCCAGCCCGTCATCTGCCAGCAGGAACTGCCACCTGTCCCTTAACTAATCATTTGGGCACCTACTGCTGAGTAATCAGGGCCGAATTAAGCCTCATACGGGCCTGGTGCTTAAGATATATTGTGGCCCTCTCCCCTCCTACAGTCTTGCAATAAAAAAAGTTTATTTTTTTGTACAATTTTTTTTTTGTAAAAACAGTAAGAGTACACATTTTTTAAAATTTTAAATAGTATCTTGTTTTTCCCGTGACCGTGAGGCGACCTTGAGGCCTTTTCTTCGGTCTGTGGCCTGCTCCTCAGCGCGCAAGCACCCCCTTAATCCAACCCTGTAAGTAAGTCACTCCTTGCTCCCGCTTCATAAAAATGACTAGCTGTCAAAACTTGGAACGGCAAATAAACATGAAGTGCTCGGACTACAAAAACTCCGGGAGACATTAAGATGGCTGCTGGTTGTTGTACAACATGCAATTTTAGGTTAAATCCATGTGAATTTTGCCTTCAACATGCCAAAGAAGAAGAGTGAAATTTGCCTGCATGTTGCACAAATTAGAACAAATTCATTAGTTTTCTTAAAAGGTTAGGTTAGCTAATCACCCGCTAGCATCAATTAATATCTTAATCATTAAAGACGTATGGTCGGTACATATGTACATCTTCTCCTCTGGAAGTAGGAAGGATAAAAATGTGAGAAAGGTGTCGAAAGAAAGGAAATTAATCCGGATTTCTCGTAGGCGTATTTTCGTGGCTCTAGATAAAAGTTTTGCCCTCGAAAAAACCCATTTGGACCCTTGCTGAAACCAATTTATCGAAGTTGGTTGTTACCTTCGGAATGTCTAATTTTCCAGCTGGGAGGATGGTCCATAATTGTTGTGCCACGTAGGCGGCATGTGGGCCAACCGTGTTGTCTAAGTAGCCCTTACACAAGAATGAAGTACGTGCAGCGAACGGGTGGAAATACTGTTCGACTTGCTTTATGGATATTTAAAAACCAATATCCCAGAATACCCATTTAGCAGTTAAATTAAATTACATTACGCAAAGGTATGAATAAATTTTAACAGTTAACTACTAAATTATGTAAAGAAAATATACTGACAGCAGAAAAGGGACTAGAAAATATTTCTACGTTTGAATTTATAACATTTAAAACAGCAAGAATCGACCAGTAGTTTTTACGTTCAGCCATTAGCCGGTTCTCGGCTTATGTGTGGTAAATCAAGATCAGCTTTGAGATCTCGGGTGGCCAGACTGTTGGAGCGATTTACGGCTATTATTTGTTTATGAACTAAAGCCTTACGAAAAACCCGTACTCCCACTCAGATCATTTTCTTGATAGTTTTAGATATAGATGTCTCTGTCTGTCAGCAGCATAAGAGTTGCAGTATAAAAGCTCCGCGAGCGTAGTGAGACGACGCGGAATGAGCGAGCGAAGCGCGCGACTCCGCTAGTTAATATAATAAGCAGAGCCTCGTTTTCATCATATCGCTTTGAGTACCAATGTGGGTTTCACACGGTGCTTTTTACGCTGATTTTACTAGCCTGTCGGTTTGTCTGCATCTTTTGAATCATTGATGCCAATACTCAACTCGACGATCTTCTGAATTCAGGACTATCTACACTGTAGCTGCTTGAAATGACAATCGATCGTCGCCCTGTACACCTTTAATGTGTTTCGCAAACTTTAATTTTGTTGATTCTGTTCTTGTCAACCCAAGGTCTGTGCAGTTTTGTCGATATGTAAACATTCACCCAACGAGCGGTTATCATGCTTGTATCTCCTTCGTGTTACGATTTTCCACTGGTGTCGAGACTTCTAAATCACCCTTTACATCTGACTTTGTGTTTGCGTGGTTTTCCATACCTGGTGATTTTTCCTCAAAAATAGTTCGCGGAAGCTACTCTTCCCTTTCTACAATGTATCTTACTCTTAGCCGACGCAACGTTCGGCCGACAATATGTCGTACGCTACCTCGTTGACATAGGATTTTTTGCTGTCCGTAGTGTCTTCCTACCTGTCGGCCAGCAATCTACAACTGGTTGTTTCTGAAGCGCGAAAATCCTTACCCACATCGATTTTAAATGCAATTGACGTCAATGTAATTGCTTTCAATTTTGACTTGATGTGCGATGATTTTGAACTGAATCTATTCCATCGTTGGGACTCCCACACAATTTTCTTGAAGTTCTAGACTTGGCATCGAAATGAAACGCCATCTGTTGACGCCTACGCGAGTCTTCCTAGCTCTGCAAGGAACAGGGCAAGTGGAGATTCGCAAAGGTGGACTTCATGGGTGCGAATCACTGAACATATAATAACATACAACGCAGTGATAAGGTGAAACACAGACAATGCGCTTCACGTGAATATGTGTAAACTTGGGTGGTCAATATGTCAATTCTCTTCCCTATAAATCCGTAACGGGGGTCTCCTTGCAATCGGGGCAGCAGATCGTCATCTGCGCTAAAACACATGGGACGTTGCGAGGAATTCTTCCACCCATCAATTGACCTTGCAATCATACTGGAGGCGATGGATGAGGGCTAATCAACAAAATTATCTAAAACGTTCATACATTTTATGAAATCAACTTATAATCCAACACGATTACAGAAAACACAGCAATTATGCCTACACGAACGAACGTTGATGTCTGTGATTTCGATTTATTCTAGCAAAAATGCGAATGGCTTTATTCTATTTATTTACGTATTTAGTTTATTAAGTCCCCCCTACTCCAAATTCCAACCTAATTTAGTTTAAAATTAATTTATTACGAAATTATTACGAAAATAAACCTTAGCAAACCAACGCTACTGACTATCATGTTTGATGGTACCTGGGCGACACGGCAATCAGTTAGAGGACGTGCGTCTAAGTTGGCATTGGCTTCTGTCCCAGTGCAATAGAGCCATCTGTAGTAGATTTACTGTCGGTTGCAAGTTATTTTTTTTATCTGTTTATTTCAGGAATAGAATGGCCTGGGCAGATGGATCTTATAGTGACTGTCTGGCTATCCTGATGGCATACAGGGTAAGAATTGCAGTTTTTGTGTGAAGGTTCTGCATTTTGCGTCTGCTGAGATTGTCAAGAGGAGGAAGCTTGTGTTACAGAAAATAATACTGATAAATAAAGTTCAATAAGAAAGTTCAAAATTGTGTATGGCAAAAGTTTAAGGTAGGGGAAACTGATTAAGAGAAACAAAGTGAAGTTTTAGCGGCCACCGGAATAATTTTCCCATCGTTTCATTGATAAATTCTGACATGTGAATGTGATTGCGGACATGTTCTTTTTAGGTAAATTTTGTTTCAAAACAGTTCACTTTTGTCGGTTGACAGCAGTTCACACATTTTCACTGAGAGATGCGTGAGTAGTCATTTATTGCAAAACTACGGCTCCTCCAAGACATACAATCTCAGCAGACTCGCTAGCATTGGCTGGTGTTTGAGTAGACGATCCTGGGTGGCATTTTATCTCGTATATTCGACGTGGTTTGTAAATTGGAATTACTGATTTACACAAAATACCGGCAACCGGCGTCTACAGTGGTCTGAAAACGACATAACAGGGAAAAACACACGCGACCACTACACAGAAACGCCACAAAGTTCGCTTGAATTTTCGGTGAAGTTCACCACCCGTTCACCTTCTTCAGAAGTATCACAACACTTTTCGGACGTTTTTTGTTTTGTTGTGATACTTCTGAAGAAGGTGAACGAGTGCTGAACTTCACCGAAAATTCAAGCAAACTTTGTGGTGTTTCTGCGTGGTGGTCGCGTTTGTTTTTCCCTGTTATACTGATTTACACCCTGTTTGTGTTTATTATTGCCGAGGGGAGTCTCTTCTGCCTGGATGTGATGCCCCACGAGCAGTTAAGTGGACCGTCACTTCAGCCACGGTTGGAATGCTGGTTTATTTTTCGATCAAAACCAAAACGTCCAGCCTGCATCTCGGTAGGGGCGTTGCGGGCGATAAAGAGGGAATTAATAAATAAATAAAAAAAATAAAATTTGCACAGCGAAAGCTAGTAAGCTTGTTGCTGGAAATGCCTCTAGGCATTAAAGTCTTGAAGACGTTATTGTTCAAATGTTGTTGTTTCAAAATGTTAGTGGTACGGCAACCACTGAACACTGTTTTATCAAGTGAATTCCACTCATCAATAACAGCAACAGAGTGAAAGTTTTTCCTGATGTCAAGGTGAACAGATGGTTTTTTCCACTTTAAAATAGTGGCCTATGGTACGATTATTCAACGAGCACTTGAATTGCTCTTCTCCCTTAAGGAACAGTTTGTAAGTCTGTATGATCGCACCCCGTCTCCTGCGATAAGCGATAGTTCTAAGCCTAAGAGAAGCACGCTGTTCATAGCTCGAAAAGTTCAATTTAGTAAGCCTATTAGTTGCCTTCATTGAACCCTTTCGAGAAAATTAATGTCTTTCTGTAGCCAGGGAAGCCACTCCATATTAGCAAACTCAAGGTGAGGGCGAATAAGACCTTTGTAAAGTACTTTAAATAAGTTGCCATCCAATTTGGGTAAGAGTCGAGAGGAGTCCGGTTTGTCCTGAAGGCACTGGCAGCTGTAGCACATTGCTTGGACACACTGAGGTTGTTCGTGGCCCACACACCCAGGTCATTTTCCTCAGTGACCTCACCTAAGACCTCACCTCTAATGGTGTAAATGTGTTTCGGATTATTGTGGATGTGGTGTATTTTATATGACATATTTTTGAATTAAAGTCAGGATCTGGTGCCTTCTAGGGATGCCTTCTGACAATTTTAGGTGACAATATTTTAATTATTTGATTAAATTTGCTGTTGGCGATTGAAAATGTTATTACTGCTTGCTTAAGGCGAATGAGACCATCTTTTGTTGATTCCATAGATAAGTTTGGTTCCAACCATTAGTAACATGCAGTCTTTTGCTTTAGTTGGGCCAGTTGACTGAAAACATATTTTGGGTACAAAATACATCTTTCAATGGCGTTTAATTTTGGTTTACTAATGTGGTACTACGAACCTTGAGTGCTGCAGCGGTTTAAAATGTATCTTTAACTAAAACTTTTAATTACAGTCTTGGCAGGCTCGCAAACGCAACAAGGAATTCGAGAGGCCAGGAGGAGTTAACGAAAAGCAATGGTGTCTAAGAAACTTCCTACAGATTAGGAGGTTAAAGGACGTAAGTTGGTGTAATGCATCCCTTTGTATGTTATGCCATCATTTACTGGTCTTCATGTACTTTTTCTTCTTTCCCCCTCTTACACTTTAGTTGGATGCTTTAATTAGTGAACTAAGTCGTCGTTTGGAGAGGCTTAATATTCGTAGACCTCTCCAATCCCAGAGAAAAACGGATGAAACTAAGAAAATGCTCATTCTAAAGGTAAGTGATTTAACACAAAATCTTAATTCCTTGTCTTGTAGGTTGTGCTAATACCAACTTTGCTGATCCTTTTCTGAAAATTCTGCTACTACCGTACCGTACCGATATCTAAAATTTAACCGTAACTGAAAAAAAAAGTAATATTTAACTTTCGATACTAATGCCATTAACCATTATCGTTAAGCTGGTGTAGATTTCTTCAAAAGTTAAATAATTATTTAAAGTCAAAATTTCAAATGGAGGTGCATCTAACTAGGTAGGCTCTTTTATTATAACCGGGTAAATACGGTTATAAGCTCTTACCCAGTTAGAAGGGCCCCTATAAGAAATTTGGGCAATTTTGATTATTTTTGTCCACATTTGTAAGCGCCTACATAAAATACGCAAAACAAAAGAGTGTTTGGTTATTTTTTTTTTATTTAACTACTGTGTTTAAACAATGGTCCAATCACTTACCAAAATTAAACGTTTTCGGTATTTTTTAAATTGACAAATCTTTTTTGTGGATTGTCCTTATCTGCTACAATGCGTCATCCCTCTTCCAAGGTCAAACAGTTGGAACTAGAGCTAGGATGAAGTCACTTGATCAACCTTGTTTGACACAATTATTCACTTCGACCTGTAGTGGCCTACAAGCCATGGCAAGCAAGGCACTGCACCGTAAATGCTATGCTAGAAACTTGAAATTAAAGGTTTTGTGATCCTGGCAGCCCAGGACATAAACAAGCGGCCACTTTTTTCGGGCAACCAAGTCTCCCGTCACCTGGTCACGCCACGATTCGAATTGCTTACCATATTTTCACGTGTATAGTCTGCCTCTCAGATAATCCGGAGGCCTATTCCGTAAGTATTTTAGGAAAAAAATCGCCCAGATAATCCGCTCTCCCAGATAGTCCGCAGTTTAAAACTGTAATTAAATTTATACTACTAGCAATTTATAATATTAGCAATGCTAATAATTTTAATTAAATTACAAATAGAAGTTTCAAACCTTTTAAACCTTTAACAAAAATCTTTTGTAAAATTAGTCAGAGTTCCAATCGTCGCATGCAAAAATAAACGTCCATCAGTCTAACACAATGTGATGTCTGCTAAGCATTCAAAAGTTTTAATCAAAACCTTTAAGATTTCGCCTGTCATTTTAATTAGTACCTGCAACTAGCAATGGGGACGAGTTGGGGGGAGGGGTCCACTTCAACGTAAAAGGGCCTTTATGGGCCTTCATGGTAAACAGGGCCTTCATTTCCCAGGCGTTAGTAGTGCAAAAGTGTAAAATAGAACTAACTTAAGAACTTTTACTAATACTTTCAGGTAGCAAAAAATAAAGGTCCTCAGAATTTCGTGAAGCACGGGGCCTTATAGGGCTTTGCCCCAACACTATTTCCTTAAATCCGCCACTGGGGAGGGGGGAATTTAAAATCAAGTCAGAGTCACGAGTTTCGTTTTGGCCAAAAAGAAGGGGATTTTCCTCCCCAACATTTTAAATTTTAATCTCTCTTATAGTCCGCACCTCAGATTGTCTGCACTAATAATTTATTCATAAAAATGTACGTATAGTCTGCGGGTAATACACGTGAAATTACAGTAGTGCATAATGTGGTGCAGGTGCACAGTAAACATTTAAAGGTACATTCCTCCCGGTTGGCTTTCCTGTATGGCTCCGTTTGGCAACAGTAGTTCAGACGTGTGTAAATGTTGCAAAGGAATTCATTTCCCTATTTATTCCCTCGTGAGAAACGGGAATGCTACATTCACTTCAACCTATTCTATGTGAATGCAAAAGCTATTTCAAGCAGGATGCTCGAACTTAGAGAAGGTATGTCCTTTTAATTTGTAATAAACGCGGCCCCCCCCCCCCCCTTGTACTAAAAAAAAGGGCCACAAAACATTGTTACAACTGTTGAAGGTCAGTCATTGCTCATTGGTCATTGATGTCTCTTGACTACAAATCAAACAGTTTACAAGTTGTGCAAACTTGTACAGCAAGTGGAGATTTTACTGTAGTGGAGCTCTCTATGGATCGCCTAGGGATTACCTAGGGATTTTTTCCACTTTCATCCATATTCAAATACTTGCATTAAAAATAAATACCTCGGTTCTCGTAAGCATACAAACCGAAAGTCGATGCGGGCGACTGCTTCTATCTTTAGTTTTTTTTTTAACGTCTTTAAAATCTGATACTGAGTGCCAATTTTTCTTTGTTTCTTATGGATCTTCCTAACAAAATGTTTTAAAGTGTTATAAAAAAAAAAAAAAACCTGCATATTTTGGTTCTGGTTTAACAGGCTTGAAACATGACCGAATTTCCAAGATTCCCAACATAGCGTGAGCAATAATGGAAAAAACCGTTATTCGAACTATTTTGAAACTCGCTGAAAACATCCAGTTCTGTCTAGACTTGTGGTCGCAAACTTTTAAAACATAGATACCTCCTGTATCGTGAAAATTTTAAGGAAGTTTTCAGAGATTGTGCAGAACTTTAGTAGAACCTGAGGAAGACTGAAATAGTTCAGTCTAAAATTTGCGAGGTACAGGACTTATGCCTTTTGAAAATAAGGCTGCACCGATACTAATTTTACCGAACCGGTTATAAAAAATTTTTTCAGCGAAACTTGCCGATACTGGTCTGACGCAGATACCGCAAATATCAGCAGCTGATCCGATCCAGTATCCGTAACAGTGCAGCCTTATTTGATAGTGTGCAACCGTGAGTGTATACAGAGAAATGGAAAAAATATATACTGAATCAATTAGGAAAACATCGTTCGTTACCTTACTGTGAAAGTTCTCGTCACTATTAGAGTCATAATTACTGGAATTATGTATGTACTTTTATACTTTAAAAGTACAGATAACATCAAAAAACTGACGAAAGGAAGAACGAAAAAGAAGGAACAAGAAGGAAGAATGGTGAGGAGGACACAGAAGCTGGAAGATGAAGAAATGATGGGAGGAGTGAAGAACATTCGGGAAGGCGTCTACAAGATTCCATGCAGAGACTGTGATGCCGTTTATATAGGTGAGACGAGAAAGGGAATCCGGACGAGAATGGGGCAGCACATGGCCAATGTGAGAAACAAAAAAGAAGACAACGGCATCGCAGCTCACTGCATGGAGTCTAAGCATAATATTGGATGGGAAAAAGCTGAGACACTTGTGAAGTCAAATTCTAAAAACGACAGGCATCTGAGATGCTTAGAATCAATTGCCATTAGACTGCACGAAATTAGTGGTGTTTCGCTAATGAATGTTCAAGGGCCATCATTTCCCCGGGTCGAAAACGTCATTGGCAACGACCTGAAGCAACAGCTAGGCAGGAAGTGGAAGCTGGATGAGCTAGCGAGTATGCTGCCCACTAAATACGGGAGGCCGCGAGGAGCGTCGGTTGCAAATTTGAAGCAGACGACAACGATGTAGGAACACACGGAGGCCAAAAACTTTCGTCGGAGTGCCTGAGGATGGTGGCAGCCAGCCACCGAAAATTAGCTGGACATTGAAGGGTGTCCTCTTTGTGAAAATGAGCGGACATTTTCTACATAATTCCAGTAATTATGACTCTAATACTGAATCAATTATTGTATTCATTTAATTCTAGGTGAAGTTTTTCTTGCATTTGTTAAAATCAATTAAACTGACATTTTGATGCGCAGTCGATGTCACAAATTTTATTACTTTGGAGTTTGCAGTACCGTAAATCGTGGATTAAACGCCCATGGGCTTATGCAGTTAATTTAGCAAAATAGGGGGGGGGGGGGAGTGGGCTTTAAATCAAGCAGCATCAATTTTCTAACCTTTCTGGACATCTATAACACAAAATTCGAAGCTTTTGAACGATCTCTGAAAAACCAATTTTTACATCCTTTTAATTGCTGTGAAGAAGGGTGGAGGCTTAGGTGAGAGATGTCCAGGCCTTGTGCAGGTGCTAGGAGCTGAAGGAAGAATCCACTATTACTACAGGGAGGGAGAAGGGGGCCAGTAAACATAGCAAGCAGGTACTATCTTTATTCACATCATATAACTTTTAGGTAATTTTTCGTAGAAAAACGACAATTTGAGGGGTGGGCGTTAACTCCACTACTTCATGATTATGACTTTACAGCATTTTAGGGGGTGGGCTTTAGCTTCAACTGTGCTTTTAATACACGATTTACAGTATTGGTCAAGTTCTGTGGCTTTCTTCAGTTGGCAGCCAGCGTAGCCAAAGAACTGTTATCGCAACCAGGCATGAAATTTACTCGTGCCTAAACAAACCAAATTTCAACACATGGTCAAAACAAATGAACATCTGTCAGCAGACGAACCAATTGTTAGCTAAATTTTTGGTTTTTGAAATCGGAACGAACCAATTGTTAGCTAAATGTTTGGTCTTTGACATCACAAGCAAGGTAGCCACCAGAAGGAAGCAAGGCCCCCACATCGAAGTTATGGGCCTGGGACTAACTACAACAGTGGTGGGGGCGCGCCGCCCCTGACTGACATCGTAAAAAGGTTACACTATGGTATAATACTAGTCGGCCACAATTGTGCTTAATGGGTTGATTCATTCAGTAATCCGGGCTGCTTACGTTTGAAGATTTCTCTGCCTTACAAGCTGACAGGCTTGCACTACAGTGCTTCTGCTCCGTGCTCGTTGCCGTTGGATTGTAGTTGTTTGTTGTGAGTATACAAAAAATTCACAATACGCACAAATCGAGTACATTACCCATAGTCATCAACACTAACAATTGCGAAAAATAAAATTTAGGCCGTGCGGGCCCCATGAGTGACTGGGTCTGGGTTACAGTGGGTCTACCAGACCCCCCCCCCCATTGTGGAGGCCCTGGAAGGAAGTTAATGCATGACGCACATACGTTCGTTATGGTACGGCTTGTGCTTGTCTTTACGAACGCATCTTCGTTACTAGTCGTGAAGGGGTTAAGTGGCTTTACCTTGATATATTAGCAGCACTTAATATCCTTAGCATGATACGAATCCTGGGATAGTAAATTTCACTGATAAGTGTAGGCTTAACACATGGCAGATTTATGGATACTGTAGAACTTCGATTATTCGAACTAATTGGGACCGAGGGGTGTTTGGATAATCGAAAATTTGGTTAATCCAATTTGCATGCAAAATAAAAGTGGAAAACCAATTTCTTTACTCATTTTTAGTGTTTGTGAACTATGCTTGGTTGTATAAGACTACTGAAAAGAAAATTTTGCATGAAATAATTCTAGGAACATAAATAAAGCAAACTCAATAATTATTTCTCCTCTAAAAAAGGGGTAAATTTCTGAATATTTTGTAAGAATGGTCGTTCGGATAAACAGGGTGTTTGGGTAATCGGGGTTCGGCTAATCGAGGTTGTAATGTAGTGTTTTGGTAATATGTCATTCGGCATTCAACTTAAGTGTATTCCTCTGGTACTCCTTGGCCATTTACGAACAAAGTGTCACACTTACATATTAGCTTCAATAGATTCCATTAAGAGCCTTTCTCTAACCTGAACATGACCTGACTTGGTTATGCCATCGACTCTAAACATGTGACGTCTTGTGACTACCAAGGCCCATTTACTTCATAAGGCTATTTCTCAAGGCCTACTTAGCACTTACACTTAAAAACGACCTAAGTAAAAGGCAAAAAATGACCATAGTACCCATGAAAAATAGATAAGAAGTAGAAAGTGTAAGTATTAATGAATTTTTCATCATTCATTGTTATTTTCGAACTCTTCCCAAAAATGTAGAAAAAAGGTTGGACTTAGAAGAAAAATGTTTATGGTTGTATTTTTTTATGGACCACCCTGTATACTTCTTACACATTAGCTAGGAATACTTGTAGTTAAATCTCATTCATATGAGCATAAAGTACTTTGCTGCAAAAGGAGTTTGTATCCACGATTAATATGCATGTGTAAGTGGAGAATTACTAAGCTTCTCTACCGCTAACACTACTTGGATGTTTTCTCTTCCCCATTGTGCTTCACTACACTACACATTTAATATAGGCAATTCAGCCATACATTTGACAAATGTAATTGTTTGAAACCCTCCACAATATCTCCACATTTGAATGAACATCAATACCACTTGTTTTTACTCCTAGCCTAAAATACTTACCTGCATTTTATTAATGCATTTCGTATTTGGAAATGCTACCCGTCCCAAACACTATTTAAAATGCTCTCCCGGTCCATGCAATGGCGCTCCCCGGGGCCGCTGGCCACTGCTAGGTGGTGCCCCATTCCCGCTACTGATCCCATTTGTTTGGAACGCGACTGGAAACCGTCGCCATTTACTCGTTCATACAATGACCAAAGGAACAAAATTTGCATCTTGCCCAGGGAGAAGTGGTTTAAAATGTGGAAGAAGATTGAATGGAAGGGATCCACACGTTCTATGCAGAAAGTGCAGTGTATGTAACTTTTCGTCGTTTAAATGTTCCGAACATTGTAGTGTTATGGATCCGATGATCATAACGGAGATCGTGGCAACGTGGTCTAAATCCACAAAAAGAAGTAATCGGCGCAAAAGGGCACGCGATCGTGCAATTCTGGAAGGAAACTCTTCTTCTAATCATGATTTAGACTTATGAATCGATTCGGGTGACGATTCTGTGGCATCGTCCGTGGATCGGCAGAGTAATTTGAGCGCAGTCCTTCCCATTGTGATCACCCAGTCCGGGAACCCTGGTGGCCCAGTGTGTCGTGATCGAGCTAAGCAATAACGAGGCCCGGCGGAGGGAACAACAAAGAACGGCTGAGGAAAAACTAGCTCTTGCCACTTAACTCAATGAAGGTGCCGGACCCCAAAAGAACGGCCAAGGAAAAACTAGCTCTTGCCACTTAACTCAATGAAGGTGCCGGACCCCAACTCGGGAACGAAAACAGCGGCTGTCGTTACACCACCAGTTCGGACTGCCGGGGAGGACCAACCGGAATCTTCTACTCCTCCGGGTTCACCACGACACAAGGAGGACGGCACCAGAACTGGGTATGATATTGACGATTCGTTCCCTAAGCGTAGGAGAACTACTTTCGTGCACGAGACTGACAGGATGGCTTTGGAGAGTACAGCAATAACCACCGACCAGTCATCGTTGGGGACCGGCTGGACTCGATCCGGACTGGAATCCTTTGCACACCACAGCAGACTGGATTGCTACGGGCGTGGTCAGGGGTGGCCAGACTCGTTTGTGTCTCAGTCCGGGGTATCGACCCACAGTGATGGACACTCGGAGGTGGACTGCACGCAGTCCGGACTTCAAGCAAGCTAGCAGTCTGGGTCCCAGACGTACCAGGGACACCAGGGGGCTACCACTCAAACTGGTTAGTGCAAACCAGTATGTGTCGAACATTACCGACCCACATAGTACAAGTGACCCAGGTGACCCACACCAGCACCAGGTGCAGGAGACATTGAGATAACACCGGACCCAGGCAACCCAAACGGTTCTGGGGACAGGGCGGACACAGTTCTCTAATCCATCGAGTGGAAGTGGGTGGTAGATGACGTTTGTAGATCATTGCCTACCGTGTTCTGACCAAAAATAGTGGTACCGGAAGCACCGGTGGGGGAGCCCCTGCGACATCGTTCGCGATCCAAGACAGGATTACAAAAGTAGCGTGTAACCTGCCGCAATCGCAGGTGCTTTTTCGACAGCTTTTAGTGAACGGGGGCGTGCTCCGCGATAAAGGGAAGGTTTTGCCAGCAGTAGCACCCCTACGCCTCGACTTGTCAAAGGGGAATTTCTTTTTCTCGGTGTGTAATGCAGGAGCTCCTCGTACAACACGTTATAGTACATATGATGAGACTGATTATGTGCCGGTTGAAAGTAGGATGGACATGGTTTCCGCGCTTTCTCGCCAACCTTGGATCTGGGTAGCCACATCCCAATTTGAAGAGAATGAGAAGGAGATACGTGCTAGCCTGCGGGCCTACTCTACCACCGACATGGCCTACACAGCTGAGACTGCAAAATTGATGGATTTTTAGTGACTAACCCAGAGGATCGTGAGGTGTCAGAAATAGACAGTGCTTTCAAGTTAGTGAGGAAAAAATTAACCATCTTCTACTTTGAATGTTCGAAATCAATCGATCACAATTGTAACGCTCAAATTCAAAAACAAAAATACACACTGTACGGTATTTTGCGAATTTTCGATAGGCCTAATAGTCC
>JAHWFP010017439.1:12751-30525 GCA_023313725.1 Lithobius niger | reverse complement strand
CGACACAATCTTTAACTTGATGCTGTTTCGTGTACTATTCCCAAAGCCAACCGAGACAGCAGCTACGTTCCTGGCTGCGAGGAACGCAGCTATACCACCCCAGCCGACCTTGGCTCTGGTAAATGCGCGGATGGCGATCTGCACGTAGCTGTTATAAGGCAGGCCGGGTGTCCCTTTAAAATTGTTCTAATGAATGGCATTCCATTAGGTTTCTCACTTCATTCGTCATTCCGTTATGATTATTCCGCATCCTGCACCGCCGTCCGTCTACGTAATAAACGGAACCAATCCTAAAATGTGTCAGCAAATTCTTTCCATTTAGATTGTATTAGTAGATGTAACCGGATGCTACAGCAACGCACTTCGACGCGTTCCTCTGCAGCGGTATCATGGCTTCCGCCGTCTGAAAGAAAAATGGACAGACCGGAGAATAGAGTGACAAGATTACGTCATGTGGGGTGTGAGGTATTAGAAGGGGTGATGTACGGCTTCCTTTAACAGCACTGCTCCTCCGTCGAGTTACAAGAAAAAAAATCCAGTGGCTGGTCATTTACATACCACACGTGTGAGTGTGTGAGCGCCACGCTGTCTCACGACCAGAGCTGTCATGTTAGTTTCACACGTTTGCTGTCCTCTGACTCATCCCCCTGCTATATATATAAAACATTGCCCAGACCAACCAAACAATGTGGAGACGACGGAATTTTGCCGACAAAAAAAATGAGAAGGGAACCGAAAATCAATGGGTAATTAGGTGGCAGAAAAAAAAATGAAAAAGAAGGAAAGAATTGAATGGGTAACAAGGTTTATCCATTTGCTTTCATTTGTGGGTTATTGACTGCCACTGAACAATCTAGTGCGCGTTATAGACATATGAGGTTTCGTCCGTCATGCTACGTGTTTACGACAACATTTTAAACCTAAAACTATCACACACAAAAAGAAAAAAAGATACGCACAATAATATTGTTTACGACTAAAAAAATATATTCGGGTTATTAGTGCGTCCTCACAAAAACAGGTGCAAATAATTGCAACGTTTCGAGTCAAAAGGTGTGAAATCAAAAATAAGATAAATTCCTCCTGGAGCGACAACTTATCTCCTATTTAGTAGATTATCGTATAGATAGGTGGCTGCTATGGCCGCACACCCAGGGACGACGCCATTCACATTAGGACATTAAAATAATTTTAAGAAAGATCATAACCTGGCTGATCAAGTTTTATTTTTTAAATCCAACATTCTCTTTTAAAACGTGTTGTCGTTATGAGTGGAGCTAACTATAACGCACGGTTCTGTGTTCCGAGAACGTCCGCCAAGCGTGTTCATCGGCCGTTCAGGCTGAAGCTTCTTCCATTGTTTACGTTTATTGTAACGAACTGCATACAGTTTGAATCGAACACAGAAGTTCTTCAACTTCGGATGTTGCCCACACACGAGTATTTCGTCTATTTTCGCCACAGGGAGCCGGCACGGACAACAGGTATTTGTCCCTATTACCACGGTTACCATGGCAACGACGCCGCCATTGTTTATTTCAAGTTTCGCCTCCTACAAGAATCAGACAAGTGCAGCCTTCTGCCGCAGTTGGTGGAAGCAGGTCGTAATTTCAATACTTTTTTAGAAAAGCGTCACTACCTACTAATCTGCCCTGGCTATGACATCCTTCTGTAAAATACGTGTAGTCATGGTGCCCAGATGCAGGACAGAATTCCTTTAAAAAAAAAAAAACAGTATTTCTAGTGATTCACGATTTCTTTATTGTGACGGTTTCGTTACGACCTGACAGACCTTGAAATTTTAGTGCGGCCTAGCAAATGAATCAATACAGCTAAACGTAACCCATTTTTGCCAATTCTTACAAAAAAAAGTGCAAAGTGGAATTCAGACTCCCCGGCGATTCTACGTTTATCCTTTTATAGAAAAACTCGAAATCTTCCTCTCTACCAAGAAAAGCGTTCAGTTCAAGTTACTGGCTTTCAAGAGAATTGTATGGTTGACCTCAGGAGCTTATATATACATAAGCTATAGCGAACTGTTTCCGTATCTCAAAATGTTACCCCGGTGGGTTTCTGGTGTTCACTACTAAATAATGATGGAACTGAAAGCTTCAGAAATTGTACAGAACGAATAGGTTTACAGAGTGTAGACGACACAAAGTCATGTTTTATTGCTGTTGGCTAAGTATTTTAATACGAGAATATACCTTCATAATTTTGTAACAATAATTAACCAATGGGGAGCCAATAAATGGCAGCAACCAGCCAATCACGGCTCCTTAACACTGATTAAACGAACACACGGTATTTTATCAGATTAAATTGTTATGCGTCACCCATCCATCTTGAATTAACGTTCGACTCGTTTTGAATTCTAGCTTACGCCGCATAAATACAGTATGAAAGATCTGCGTTTGGTAGTTCTATACCAATTTCTAAACGTATACGACGTACCTGATAGTCAAGTGACACATTATGTAACGTCTCGGCGTTATCATGTCGTTACGCCGTTCTGGGTAGGCCTACCGCCGCTGCCGCTACTATTACTAAGAGAAGCTTGGCGATCGAGGCAACCCCAGTACCGTAATAATACGGTACTTGAATTAATCAGATATAGTGGAAAATAAATTAATAACAATTATCGTAAAACTTAGTATTATTTCGGAATATTCTATTTTAAATCTATATGAACAACAGTTTGATTAAAATAAAACACGTATTTACTTTCCTTGAAGCGCTATGGCAGTTGTCTGCTTTCGCGACGAGTTAATACTTTCGGTTTCGGCTAAGTTAGTGATATATTGTTGGGGAAACAAAACTACATTACTCAAGGTGACCATAGTAGAAAAGAGCAGTCCTACACATACCAAACAAACCAGTGAGTGCATGTGGCAAAAATTTGTAAGCTTTCATTATTTCGTGCAAACAGAAATAGTAAATTCAAGCGAGAAACCACTACAATACAACTAGGCCCGGTGTTACGCAAGTTGAAGTTTTATTTTAAAATTGATGTTTACGAGAGACTGTATATTCTCGTTTCAAATATAACTCGAGCGTAGTTTAAGTATCGATAAATTTTCTCAACCACTCGTTACGTTCAAGTTTTCAGCTTCGGAATGCAACTCTAGGTTGAGAAAATTTATCGATAAAAAACTACGCTCTCGTTATATTATTACTGATAAAAATGCCTCAACATGGTTGATTTCAGGCAAGTAACTTCTTAGGGAGCGTTTACAAATTACGTAATACTTCTTTTTTTTTTTTAGTAATTCAGACTCCCGCGCCATGTATAACGCCAATGTAACACTTGGCATGAAACTCTTTCTTACCTCCCCCCCCCCCCCGGGGCGAGGCGGATTCGTTTTTATAAGCTGTGCTTAGTACCTAAGGCCGTAATGGCCGTAATGGCCAGTACGTAGCTGCTGTCTCGGTTGGCTTTGGGAATACTACACGAAACAGCATCAAGTTAAAAATTGTGTCGTCACAAATTTTGCTTCATCGACCCATTGAAATAATTAATTTTAATTTTTATCGCATTAGTCTTAGATTTTTTATCTAATGGTAATTAGTAGCAAATTAGTATATGCACACACAGATGAAACGTCATGGTTATTGTAAGCGCACAAAGAATCATATACGTTCGGGACGAACGTAAATAAAGTTCCCCTATATATTCAACAGAAAATCTCCTAGACGCCACATTTTAAAACGGTTTTTTAGCTAGGGATTGACTAAGGGCAAGTAAATAGACCTCTGGGGCCGTCCGTACTTGATGTGGAGGATCGGAAAAAATAGCGCTGGGAGGAATATCCCTTTAACTAAAAACCACGGACTGCCACTTTGTTAAGGTCGTTAATTCCAAGTTCTTAATGCTCTGTGATTCATAATTTGCAGGGCAAACGGTAAAAATTGGTAACTACTTTTATACGTTTACCAAACAGTGATACCGGGCATTATGCCAAACCGTAAACAAATTCTTGTTGCAACTTAAGTATTCTGTTAATCAGACAATGCAGTCCTGGTCTGGGATGCCCTGGGACTGCGTAACGTCCTGGATATATAATGCCCTGGGAAGCGTAATTTCGCGGCAATCTTCGTGAGTTCAAAAATTGTTATTGTAAGAATTAAGGGCAGTGATTTTCATTGTCAAAGTAATATCTATAAATGGACTCAGTAATTGTTGCTACTCTCTTGTATTCTATTGCGTTAAAAATTGTTCCCCAGTGAAACTACCAACCCTATGGTGAAATTCGAGCAAAAAAAAACTGATCTCACTAACAAAACAGCTTTTTGATACTTCGCTGAAAATGGCACTGGGAGGTGCAAGAGGAGCCAAACTAAGTATAAATTAAGTAAGCGTTCATGATATACATCATCTTCGTACGAGGTCTTAGGTCATAAAAATATTGAATTTACGTTTTCAAGAAGTAATTTTTATTGTTCAGACAGTGCTGTCCTGGCACGCCCTGATGGGATACAAAGGCAATGCATCATTTCGTGTGAGCCAGCTAAACCGCCATACATTTGACCAAGCTCTTCAAGCTAACTGTCGATTTAGACTGTATACTGTCCTGGGATGCCCTGCATACCTAATGCGCTGGGCTGCACAATTTCTTGGCAACCATATAGACCGGCAGAATTTTACGCCGGGTAACTCATACCATTTAATACGTGGAACAGTGGCATTTAGGGTGATCGGAATTGCGAAAAGCAAGTGTTTCAACTACCAGTTTCTGTAGTGTTAGCAAAGGTTGCAGATTAGTCAAGAGTCGCCAACATGAGATGCCGTACTGCAGTACACTTTGCACTAATGCATAGAAAATGTCTTCCAGAGTTCTGCATACAGTTAGCTTTCTTGAGTATACAATCAGCAAGAATCTTCTTAAATTTTCTTAACTAGGCAGTCAATAGGGTGCTTCCACCTCAAGTGCAGGATTAACCAATTTACGCTTTACAAAATTATAGCAGTTTCCAATTCCCTACTTGATAAAACCTCAACGTTTTTCAATTTCTTGACACTCTTCAGCAGTGACGGCGCTAGGGGTGGTCCAGGGTGGGTCATGACTCCCCCCCTAAATATTTTGCGGCTCCCCTACCGCCCCCCCCCTCCTCACACTTAGGTCACCAACAGAAAATAACACAATAAAAAAAAACTTGCAGGCTAAACTTGAAATCAAATTAATAAAATAAGCTTTTATTTTATTTTATGTATTTATTTATTTTTGTAGCAACTTCACAACATGAATTATGTGTAACACACTTTGAGTGCTTATGGGGTGCATTTTACAAAAGCATTGGACTGCATTGAAGCTTACGTTACGCTACGGTTGAATTAAACGGAATAAAAGTGCCCAGTCCGGTTGCCTTGAAAAAAAAGTCTTTAGCCCACTCTTTTTCAAGATGTGCCCTCTGTCGGCCCCCCAAACAAATCAGTCCTGATGCCGTCACTGCTCTTCAGTATATATTTCTTTTTGTGCAGGGCAGAAACGTAACCTTCACACTTGGGCCTTTCGTGCTGTAATTGAACACTCGTCCGCCATTTTAAGCTCCACACATCTTTCAATAAATCCTCTATATCGTTCGAGATATACAACTCAATAAGTAATTTACTCGTCGTATAGTCCCTGGTATTTTTGGGGGTCCTCTTTTAGATTGCCACCAACTTGACGGAACAGAAAAGTTCTTATTTCAATTTCCAAACTCGTTTTCTCCCGTTATAGTAGTATGTTCACACACGAAGTTCCAACGCCCGTCGTTTTGTGTCGCGTCTACAACATCGGTAATTTTCTCAATCAAAACCCTAGTGGTCCCGTCGTGCAGCTGAATGCGCACACATCGAAATCATTCGAGGTTACCTTTTAAAACACGTATATGCCGAGTTCACCAAGAAGTTTTTGGATTAAATAACTCGATGTAAAAAAAATTACTTTCTGTTAGTGGCAATAGTGGAAAATTAGACACCAACGCCGCGACGTTCTCGGGGAAAGAACACACTTAATACCTTTTGGCTTGGGAGCTTGCAAATCCTCTCCATTACCTGCTATCGTCTCTCCTTCGTTGAAACAACACATGACATCTTTGTTCGTGTAATACATTGGCGTACTTGCGTTCATTCTCCTGCAATCAAACCATGCAGTGTTGAAGATTTCTATAAAGTTTTGAGTAAGATAGTCGTCGGTATTTAAATAGCACATAATGTTTAAATAGGACATTACCGGTTCTCGCCATGAACTACAAGATCACGTCACAGTAAAATACGAAACACTCTTATTTCTATTTACAAATATTTCAAATGTTTTTTATTTATTTTTTTATTAAAATCATAAATACAATTTTATTGTTGCTGTTATAAATAAATTTCTTCAAACTTTGTGTCATGTGCGAAGTTTGGGCCACGAATCAATGCGCACAGGAGTTAAAGGTGCATGCCTCCAGGGTGACTTTCCTGTATGGCTCACTTTTGCAGCATTAGTTCAAACGTGTGCAAATGTTGCAAAGGCATTCTTTTTCGACGAACGAAACGCATTTGCTACATTCACCCTAAGCTACATGTAAATGTTGCAGAAGTTATTTCGACCGGGATGCGCGAAAATAGTGAGGGGGTATATCTTTTTAATATTGGCAGTGATGTATTTCTCGTAAAAAGTTTTAACGGTAATTCCCCAACAGTTTCACAATTTTACACCAAGCTAAGGAAGGAAGGGTACGTCAAAACATTGGTTGTTTGCACGGAATGTTTGTAGTCTATTCACTATTTAACGCACTATTCACTATTTCATCGCCACACTGTACAAATCTGTATAGATCTGCCTAATACTCAGCCTTCCTCCTCCGAATAATTTCGAGCACGATTCTGACGATTCTGACGCCTTGAGCATTTTCATGAGCATAAACGGAGACTTTATTTTCCATTAAAATTCTGGCATGAGTAATATGCCTTGTCAAGCATTTCACGATCTAAGAACCTAACAGTGACAGAATCTTTCCCCCCAAAATTTAGATCCTAATGGTGGAGAATTGTGTTTTTAAATCACGATTATTTTTTTTTACAATGGATAAATTGTTTTCTCTTTACGGAAAATTGTATGTGGTACAAGCACCAACACTCTTTAAAAAACGGTGAGTGAGGCTACCAAAAAAGGGGAGCGGCAATCGTTCAAATTTGCCGCTCGTTTAAGAAAAAGAATTTCTCTATTTTTAACCAACACGGCAAAACGGCGTTTTTCAAGCTCTATTTACAAGCGACGATAGATATTCGCAGGGGTTTTGGAGCAAAACAATTCCAGTTTTAAAAAAATGTTATTCAACCAGTGTGAATCTGCCGTATTTGGTGAGATTCGCTCGTAAACCAGTGTGAATCTGCCGTATTTGGTGAGATTCGCTCGTAGAGATCCACTTCGTCGAGATCTGCACATTCTTGTCACTACAAGAATAACAACAAGAATTTTGCGTGTAAGCACCAAATTCTTCAAGAAAACCGCCCTTCTCCCATGTACGTTCACGTCCACACCCATGAGAAAGTTTTAGGAAGGGGTGCCACATGAAACTTGTCCAAATACCAACGTGGCGGCCACTTTGTTTTTAAAATGGGCACCATACAATACAAAAAATTCAAAATCGTACTAACGTATGTAAGATTGGTGTCAATTGCTAGATTTTAAGGTCTGCCGAATTTTAAAAAAAATGCTTAAAAAAGGTTCCAGGACTCCACACGACAAGACATCCAGGATAACGGCCAAAATGGTGGTAAAATTAAAGTGTTTTTCATAATTTTAAAATATACTTGTAGAGGCAGATTTGAATTAGTGCTCGAAAACATGATTTCGTTTGCAATGACTAGTGACAAGCAAACACCAAGTCAAATCCGTAGTGTAGTACGCTAGTAATTAGGAGCTAAGTTGGGGCTGTTTCTGTATGCTGTAGCACTGCATTTTTCTTCAATTCACTGTAAGTTACATTTTTGAAGTTATTCGGTATCAGGTCTAATTGAGATAAATGGATGTATTTAGGCTTAGATATCAGGTGAAGATGTATATTTTTCAACATGGATAATTAAAACGATTTACATTGTACTTAGGAGCTAAGCTAAGCTAAGGCAGTTTATCTACGTTGTAATGATGTGCATTTTAAGTGTATTTACGACAAGTTACATAGTTAAAGTACTGCAGTAGTCGTTCTAATTAAGATACATAGATGTAATTAGGCTTAGATTAAAGATGGAGATGTATATTTTGGAACAAGCGTAATTAAAACAATTTATGTTAATTAGGAGTTATGCTACGGCAGTTTATCTACGTTTTAGCATAGTGCTTTTTATGTCTATTTATGACAAGTTCCATCTTTAAACTGCTGCAGTAGCCATTCTAATTAAGATAAATGGATATAATTAGGCTTAGATGAAAGATGGTGATGTATCTTTTCCAACAAGCATAATTAAAATACATTCATCAATCATAATTAGGACTGCCAACACATCACGTTAAAGATGTAACATTTTGAGAATTGAAGTAAGAATAAAGCTACAGGACAGATAAATACTTATAGCGTATCTCCTAATCACGATAAACAGTTTTTATTGTCTATGTTGGAATATACATTTCGCCGCTTTTCATAAAATACTAATTACATTCATTTAACGTAATTAAAACTGTCACCGTGTCACTTTAAAAAAGGTAACACGCAGTGAATTGAAGAATGGGGCTACATCATAGATAAACAGTAGTAGTTTATCCTCTAATCACGAAAGAACCGTTCTAATTACCCGTATATTCCAATTATCCGATATGTAAAATATACATCGCCAGCTGATATCGAAGTCAAAATGCATCCTTTTTTTTTTCTTAATTATAACTACTACCACATCATTTTAAAGATGTAACTTACGGTGAATTGAAGAAAAATGCAGTGCTCCAGCACATAGAAACAGCCACAACTTAGTTCCTAATTACGAACACATTACACTACACTACGGATTTGACCTGGTGTTTGCTAGTTACTGGTCACTGCAAACGAACTCACGTTTTTCAGGAATAATTCAAATCTCAATAAGTGTATTTTAAAATTATGAAAACCTTTAATTTTGCCACCATTTTCGCCGCCTCATCGCGTGGAGTCCTGGAACTTATTTAGAGTATTTTTTTGAATTCGGCACACTTTAAAACCTAGCAGTCGACATCAAACTTACATACATTAGTACGATTTTTGTATTTGTATAGCGGCCATATTAAAAACAAAATGGCCGCCATGTTGGTTTTTGGACATGTTTCAGGTAGCACCCTTCTTTAAAAGTTTATCGTGGGTGTGGACATGAACTGCACCGGACATATTGTTTTTTTTATTGGTATTTTTTTTTGACTACCTATAGGACTAATTGTAATCATCTTAAAATGACTTATCCTACACTTCCTATACTTAAGGGAAAGTGTCACAGGAAAACGATGAAGCGCGAGAGCAAAGCTTCGAAGACCACCCACCAGATGCCACTATTCTAGAAAATGAAACTAGGACGAAAACGAAACTACATAACACAAGAGTTGCATGCAGTAAGTTGGAACAAGGCTGAATTTGAACTTGCGTTCCCCCCGTCTGCCTTGACACATAATGCTCTCTGTCGTGTGTTGTGACGAGGAGACTTATCAGTGTGTTGTTTATCGTATATCACGATAGTGCGTTATTGCTAAGTCACCGGTATTTCATTTTCGATCGATCGATCCTCGCTTAACTTTAGATAAATGTTCGATTACTTGAATTTTCATTTGTCTAAATGTATATCGAAAACGAAAAGAAATATTCGTGTACCGACGATGCATAAATCGAAGTGCTCCTGCATATGTCTTTAGACAACGTATTATTAATGATGACATGATAGAAAACCAGTCAAAAAAGCTGCATTATAGTTATATCACTAAACATCGTACACAGATTTCAACATTATTATAACGTTTGTTGTAGTCACTTAAAATTAAACCGGGTAATTATGTAAAATAGCTTACCAACTCACCACACGAATGTTATTCCGGGATGAAACTCGTAACCTGCCCGGTTAAAGTGGGGTCAATGCAACATGATAACTTTGGAAGATCTATACTCTACACACATACTCACCAACTCTAGATTATATAACATGTTCTGTGGTGACACTTAGGTCGTACCAGGTGAAATTCAAGCTGAAGCACTGGAACCCACACTATTAACAATAAAATGGGCAGTAAGACCAGGACCGTAAAACCAGGGGCAGTAACTCCAGGGCAGTAACACTAACAACTACGACATATTCACGCGGAGTATTCATTTTTATAATTGCCCGTCAACTAACCTAATACCACTAACAACAACACAAAAACAGCAGTAGCAAGACCAAAAATACTACGACACCATTCGCGTAGTGTTAGTAAGCTGTTCTAGTACATAGTGTCCTTGAGTCAAGTACGAACTTTGACATCCTTACCTCTTTGCACGAAACCTCAGAGCCAAAATTTCCTCTGCGACATATTTGAACCTGGCACGAAGACGTCTAAACCAGCCCATGCGAATTGTGGTAGAATGGGTTTGTTGGGGCAGGCAGGCCAGGGAGGAAGGGGCAGTCAAGGGGTCACGCAATAATCGGCACCGAACCCGGGACTTGGTCCTCCTGCCCTCCACCGACCGATCCAAGCCAAGAGAAGTATGGGCGTGCAACATGCCGACTGAAAACACGCATTCCACCATAACAAGTCACACAACAATGCAACAACACAAGATGGCGTCAACTCTGGAGGAGGCAAGAGCGCCTTTTAAATAACCACTTTCAATAAAGACTTTAAAATTATTTTAAGTAAATAAATAGCAAATAATAAATAAATCAAACAAATAAATAAATAAAATAATAAAAAAAATAAATAAAACTAGTAAATCTACGCCTTGTAAGTCCCGATCCCGAAAAGCGCCCGTGTAACCAACAATAAGTAAAAACCGACCAGTAACTTTAACAATCACTTTAAACCAGCGGTGCACGAGGCTTATCATTGCTACGTTGCAAAGTAGTCGGCAACGATAAGGTCTCTGTAAACAATGTGACTTAATTTAGACCAATCACACCAATCAAAAAATAATATTATAAGAAAACAAAAGCGAACTCGTTTGATGTTTAAGGTAAGGTTTAACTGATCCGAAGTCAAAACAGCAAAGAACACAAATTAACTTTCCTGTAAGGTTTCAGATGCTATCGTGTGCTTAGCGTAACTGTACAGTTAATTCATAGTTCGTACGAGTCCTGAAAACTTGGAAATGGCCTGGAAGGTAATAATAAAATTGCATGCGTGTAAAAGTTCTTGAAAATCTGAAAAATTATATATGTATATCATCAGTAGGGTGATGAACGGAAAGTAGACGACGTGACTGAAGAACAATGAAATAATTGGCCCAGAAATCGAGTGTGTAGCCTCACTTTGATCTTCCTTTGTTTCGCATTAAAAGTTTTGAAAGTTGGCCTATAGTTTTAATTGTATTTACGTACATAATGGTTGGATACAGCAGTCAGGTTTCTCGTGGACTAAATAGTACAGCAACACTGGATTATCTGAAACCTGACAGAGAAGTTAATTTGTGTTTCTTTGCGGTTTTGACTTCGGATCAGTTAAACCTTACCTTAAACATCAAACTATTTTTTTTTTTGTTTTCTAATTCGTGACACTTTGACATACCAAGTTGGTCTTCTATACTCCTTGCAAACGCACTTAATTTCACTCTCTTTGCTCCTCATTCAGTGCAAGTCTTTTTTTTAAGTTGATTTTTCTGCAGCTCTCTTAGTAGCTTTGGCTTGTATTCGTATTACCAGATCAAAAACCAAAACTGGTAAAAGGGATCACCAAGTTCCGAATGGTTAGGCCCCTTCAAAGGAATGATATCAACACACCAAAACATTCGCCAAGTTAATCGCACCGACTAATAATGCGCAGGTTAAATGAAAACTAGAGCATTGTTACTTTCGGTATTACTACAAAGCATTATTTGAGCATTTCTACAGTATTATTAGGTGCGCATTAACTTGGAGAATGTTTTGATGTGTTGATATCACTCTTTTGAAAGGTCGAACCATTCGGAACTTGGCGGTTCCTTTTACCAATTTTGTTTTTTGATATGATATCACTACTTTTCTAAAATTATGCATTAGGCTCAGCTCAACTATCCTGCAGATGTGCAATAAAATACCACGTCAACAATAGCTTGAGTGGCTATTTTCCAATATATTAATTTCATATCACTCCTTTGAAAGGTCAAGCCATTCTCAACTTGGTGGCCTCTTTACCAGTTTTTGGCTTTATTTGGACATTTTGTTTGCTCTTCGTGAATTGGACGTCGACACAATTTCTTTGCCAATGTTGTTCAGATTTATGACGACGTACTAGCGTGTGTCTAGATAAGCATGTACACAATGGTTCAACGTCAGGAAACGGCTGATTCTGCTTAAGCATAAAGGGGTACTAACGCATAAGGACTCGGATACAGGTACTGTAAGTGGTGAAGTGTAAGTGGTGAAGTAGTGTGTGATAGAGCGGCAGAAGTGGGTATTAGCGAGACCGAACTAATGCTTTATGGTGTGTTCGGAGAAAGTAGGTCGTTGGGTGTTTTGGATAGGGCTGAGAAGACGGGAGCCCTTGAATGGAATTTATGGCTGAGAACTCGAACCTTTCGTCATGCGCTCTTTTACAAAAGGGCGAACTAAAACTAACAAAAGAACAACAGAACAAAGTACCAGAACAAGCCAAAAGGCCAACGCAGCATTTGGCCCCAACGCTGTACTCTCAGCCACAATTGCGCATGGCAGCTGTAGATCACCTTCGCTGAGCACTCCACCATAAAATAACCGTATGCTGTAACACCAGATGACCATCGGTACCTTTCTAAACGACCAAACAGAGCGAACCAAACTCACCACTGTTGGTGACAGTTTGGCTCATTCCCTGCTAATATACGTGTTGCTGCGGCTTGATTGACGTCAACATCGTCAGCGATGAATCTGTTTCCGGCAAAACTGTTACCTCGCGCATGCTCAAACGTCCACCCCAGCATACCACCTCCCTGAGATGGTTCGCAATTTGGCATTGCTCTCGCCTGGTCACATCTATTAGCCAATCCTGGTCCAATCCGTTAGCCAGGTTTGGTCGCGGTGATGGTATGACGTATAAAATACTCTGCTGAGCTTGTTGAGCTGTCTTGTAGTTTAGGAAGGTACTGAACGGCTGACGAAACATCACTGCGCACGCGCGACGTCAAGTTTAGAGCCAAACTGTCTCTAACAGTGGTGCGTTTTGTTCGCTCTGTTCGGTCCTTTAGGAAGGTACTGCATGTCTCACGAGCCAATCCCTGATCCTACTCTCTGCTGCACCTGGTCACAACACTAGAATTCATGACGCGGTACGCAGCGAAAAGCTTCACACAAATCTTCCAGCTTTATCACTGTACTTTATCACTAACGCACCACACCACACTTCATCCCTTGATGAGCTGGGGAACGATTTCACAGAGAGAATTATCTGGGAGAATTTTGTTCCATAGGTTCGACAACACTTGGAAGGGAAAATATAGGGTGAGACCCGGAGGACAAGCAAGTTATAGTCTTAATTTTGTTGCCGCGCAGTATTTGCTACTGCAAGTAATTTTTGAGTGGAGCAAGCACCTACTGGACAGCTTTATAACGCCCCGACCGTTGGGCATGCTCTCACCCATTTCACGATTAGCGCCCGGTGCTTGCTATATTTGCTGCAAAAAAGGAGACAATGATTTGGCGTGTCCTCAGCATTGCAATCGGGGCAGATGGGCTAGGTCACCCAGTCTAACCCGTGATGATGCGCATGCAGGTGCGAGTGATTCGTACGAAGCCTGGAAAGCAGTTTAGACATCCAGTTGGGTATGCAAGACAGACGCAGTGCCACATGAAGGTTGCAGGGAAAACAGAATCCATCCTGTAGTTGCCATGCGCCATTCTTCATAACATCTACGGCGAAGCCAGTTCTGTAGACCAGCGCTTTTAGGCTTGACTGGTCAACGTCACCGTCCTGCGCACTTTCGTGTACAGCCTTGTCGCGCCTCGTGATGTCACTCTGCTTGGCTCGCCATTATACCGATTGTCGAGTCGGTTGACTCCCCCTCTTCATACCCACACTGCAGCATCACTCCACTCGTCTTAAGAATTCAGACCTACCAGCTCGCGATTAATGACGTCATCGCGAGCAGGTAGGTCTGAAAACTTAAGACAAACGGAGTGATGCTGCAGTGTGGGTATGAAGAGGGGGAGTCAAGTTACTCGGCAATCGGTATTTATGGCGAGCCGAGCAGAGTGACATCACGAGGCGCGAAGCTTCCCTGGCTTGCCTGTTAGCAATCTCGAGGTGACAACAATGCACGTTTAGGGAGTATTGTAGAAGTATTGATTGATTGATGGATTAAGGGAGCTTTGACCACAACTGGTCGTCAGCCTCACCAACAAAATACATAAAATACAAAAAACAAAAGCAAAAATACAAACAATACATTATGAAATAAAATAAAATAAAACAGTGTGAAATACAACCATTAGCGACCCGCCACTGCCTCTAAGCGTTGTATTCGTTCGATATCGCAATTTGTTAGAGCAACTGGCGTTCTAGTCTGACCCTGGGTACTCTGCCCTGCTTTAGTAGTTATTAGTCAATTATGGTGTGTATATGGTTAAAGGGGTTGGTTTTTGTGTTCTGTGCTGGTTCAGCTTTTGCGAGTGCATGTATAATGTCAGAGCACGGTCTCGTGGCTCTTGTTGTGTGGTAGGAATCTGTAGAATTTGTAGGGCTGATATTGTATTTTGTGGGAAGCGTATGACTGCTGGTCCGGGCTCCCCGAAATAAATTAAAATTAAAATTTTCGCAACAAAGAATGCAACAATTGTCTTGCAATGTTAACTACTTCAGTGTGTAACGTACAGACATTGTATGCGACAGTTGTTGGAGAAAATCTAAATGAAGAAGCGGACGTTTTTTGAATTGGGGCAGGACTCCAAGCGTGATTTGAGTTGGCCGCAGAGGCTCTATAAGGGAGTTTTATTGAATGTTGCAATGAGTTTCTCCTTTATTGTCATCGCCAACCAGGCGGGTCGCCCGTTGGTTGTAGGCCACATCAGTGAAGCTCTTGGAGCAATTATTGTCTTGGATGCCGTCACTGCCATATGCGCAAATAATGCATACCAGGTCGCCTTTAAGATTAGGGAAGCGAAATTGAAAGTAAAAGAGACTGGTGTCCTCAGTCTTCAGGGTACCATGCAGTCCTTAATGACTTGCATGAGTGTATCATTCCAATTAGAATTCATAGAGGTGATTGACCGAGACATTGGGCATGCGCTGCAGAACTATGGAACCTTAGTGTCTCACAAATATGAAATGCACTTCCTTAAGGGTCTGAAACACTGCATAACTGGGGTTAGGTGTACTGTGCTAAAATTAAAGGACAGCGTTGTTTTGGGTCAGGTTCCAGACATTTTAGGGATTAGAGGTGTTCCAGTGCTCCTAGCCGTAGCGGATAGACCATTGAGGTGTCTCCGTTGCAGCTGGAGAGGACAGGTTCGTAGATCTTGCCATAGTGTCTTCTGCTCAACGTGTATGTTCTGGATATCTGCCCATGTTGTTGAGAGATGCAAGGACAGGAGAGAATTGGCAGTTGGCCATGGAGGGGGCGGGGACTTCTGAACCATCCAACTCGTATTTTCATCTTGTGCAGCCTCGCCTCAGCAGGCCCTGGAGGCTCCCTCTGGCCAGTCAACTTTGACTGATCCTGCATCTTTGTCCTCGATATTTCCATCCCCTTGTGCCCACGTAGTCTAAAGATGTTGGGGTAGTTCCCCATGACAGATGACCTTGCCACGCAAGTTTGCAAGCTGTTTAAGTGATTAGATGGTCCTGCTCCCGAGAAGAAAGAAGCATGTCAGGAAGCATGTTAGTCCAGATTGCTCACCACCCTCTAGCAAAATTTTGGCTATTGACCAAAATTGGTTCAAGTTTTGTCTGAAAACAGTGATCCAGTGTCCAGTGAGGTGGGAAGTGAGCAAGGTGGTGATCAAACTGTGGACGTGCATGAGCATACTTCTGCAGGAGAATCTATGGAAATGTCAATCGCTTTGCACCTCAGTTCATCTTCGAACGAGGCAGCAAGTGGTGAAGCGAGAGTCCAGGTTCTGGGAATGCAAAGGGTTTCTGCTCCGGATCGGAATGCGCTGACATTGTGCACTGAAGTGTTGAGTGTTAGTGATCTTGTGCGGCCAATGTATGCAGTGAGAGTGTGCCTAATTTTCCTGATTGTGCGACGACTTCAAACTACCCTTAGTGAAGTGTCCTATATACTCGTTTGACAATTGTGTCTGTTTCCAGTTCTGTGTGGGTGTGTGGGTTTCATTGCTGTGCGGGTGCGTGTCCTAAACCTCTCCTCTTCGGAAAGTGCTCGTGGAATGTAAACGGTGCAGCAAGTAAACTAGACAAAGTTGAAAATTTATGTTACACGACTGATGTGCTGGGTCTGCTAGAAACTAGGCTTCCGATTGGAATGGTTCCCATTGTTCCAGGCTTTAGTATGTGTTGCAGGCCCAGGACTCTCTGGTATTCGGATGTTTCTTAGAGATTCGGTACCTTTCTTACTGCTGGAACTTCCCTATTGTCCAAATATTGATACGTATGTTTTGGCGGTATAGTGGAGAGATATTTGGTTGACTTTGAGTTTCGTTCATTTACTTGGGCTTCTTTAAAGGTATGAGTGGGTGGAGTCGCTTCCCAGGTCTCTAGTGCTGGGAGGTGATTTCAACACGCAAACTTCAGGGGAAGTTCCCGATGCGATGGTAAGGGTGACATGATTGCGAGTACTGTGGATGCTTTGGGCCTGGAGATTATGCAAAATGGTACGCCAACCTTTGTGAGTTGTTGGGGCGGCGTAACCAAGGAATTGGTATTGGATATGTTTTTGTGCTCCTCGGAGATCGTTTTTGCTGTTCGTTCGAGGTCTCACAAGACCTGAGAGACAGCGCTCACTTTCCGGTGGCACTGCGGCATCATGGCAGAAGGTGTCAAGGGGCTCCGAGGCGGAGGGTGAGGGACCCTGCTGTCAGTCCTCGTGATTTTGGTGGGTGGGTCAATAAGTGGGCTAGTGACAAGAGGAAAGGGAATCGTGGGTGCAGGGTTGTCAATAGGGGCAAGCCGGTGTGGTGGACTAGTGTGTGTAACAAGGCTGTTTGTGATAGAAGATGTAGTTGGCAGCGTTTCTGTAGGTACCCATCTGAGGAACGTTGGTGCATCTTTGTTGGTGTCGCCAATGAGTTTCGCTTTTTTGTTGCATAGAGAGAAGGCTCTTTTGACATGCGTTTATGCGAGAAGGTTTACCATGGTGTATATCTTGCCCAGGTGTGGAAAATTGTTCGCCTGCAGGACTCCCGTCCTGGCATTGGGAGGTTATTGGACAACACTGGTTTGGTTCTGAAGGGGTTGCCCATAGCCAATGCCATCAATGTAACTTTTCATATGTGTTCAACTTAGGCAGGGGTCCAAGACCCCCACTGGCAGTTTGTGCTGTTGTAAATGACCTTGTGCCCTTGTCAATGTCGGAACTTGAGACCTCTCTAGCGGCTTGCAATCTTTCTAGTCCAGTAGGAATGTAGGAATGTACTGCATCTCATATAGGGATTTGTTTTGGAGTTCGGCTGGGAAGTCAGACCTTCTAGCCTTATTTCGAACAAAGTTGCTTTAGTGGGGGGGGGGGGGGGGGGGGGGGGGGGGGGGGGGGGG
>JAHWFP010017439.1:0-10080 GCA_023313725.1 Lithobius niger | reverse complement strand
CCCCCGTGCGCCTTTATTTTGGGTTTTTAGCCTTCTGGGGAAACTATTTTTGAAAGAGTAAGACACATTTTTTAAAGAAATAGTAGTACTACTGATTACCGTAAGATTACCGCGGGTCGGTGGGTGAACGGTCTTGACCCATGACCCACTTGACCCACGATAAAAATGTGACCCATTTGACCCGCTGACCCACTGATCCACGGGCCAGTTCCATCTCTGGTAGCCACTGAATGGCGCTTTAGAGTGGCCGGCCCAACCACAGCACGCCATCAAGTAGCGCTTCTTTTGGTTGACCTCGGTGCAGCACATTTAATAGACTTGGTCATTTTGCGATGTATGGTCAATAAATACTTTGGTTCACATAAGTATGCAAACCAAAAGTCAGTCCGTGCGGGCAATTTTTTTTTTTTGGGGGGGAAGGGGTAAATAATATTTTTTTCCTATTCGTATGGAGCTTACTACAATATCGATGAAATATGAAAGGACGTATTTTGGTATTTAGCAGGCATGAACATGACCGATTAAGGTTTTAATGTGTGGATTTTGGGGCCAACTGTCAAACAAAATAGCGTATAGGCGACAACCACAACAAAAAATTACATTCAGAATCACAGAATCAGTGAGATTTTGGAGTGATGAATTTTTTGTACTCCAAGAAATGTTGCTTTTTCCAGGCGTGAAAATCAGATCACGAATATTTCGACCACGATTGAAATCAAGAGTTGTGCATCTGTATTTATTTGCCAAGAATTAAATACTTGGAAATGGGGGCAATATTAGCCAAGTTAACAAATACGTGTGGTGTTGCTGGGCTATCTTTGGCTGAACAATATATACCTTTTTGCTGTCGGTAGCCAGCATATAGTGCGGCACAATACGCTCCTGGTTAGTGCAGAATGGCGCTTTTAATGTCCAAAGTCAAGTGAAAACAATTAGAATATATGCACTTCCATGAACGGGAGCGCTATTATATATACTGTACAGTATGTCTCAGAAGTCCTGTACCAGGTAGACCTATATGGTATAGGCATATACAGTGTAGGCCTATACGATGTACGCCTGTATTCCATATTAGGCCTAAGGCGTGCAAATCAGTAAACTATGAGCAAATTAAATGCCTTTTGTTCCTAACAATGGAGAAATCACTGAATGCAGGGCCTTGGACTTAAACCCAGGACTTTCCTCTTGGAGTATAGTATAGGCCTATACCATATAGGCCTACCTGGTTCAAATGTTCTGAGACATACTGTACATTTTTTTATTGAACTATAAACAGGAGCGATATGCGACCCGTCTACTTGACTCATCAGAACCAATCTTATTTTTTTTTGTGTCCTAATAACAAGAAGAAAGTTGAAAAGAAAGAAAAAAGCCAAACGGAAAATTTGGGGCATCTTTTGTCAGAAAAAAAAAGAGTTTATAGGAGCTATAGCGAGGCCTTCGGATCCAGGAATGAACTTTGCGGGACCCCATGTTTAACATTAAAAAAAAAAATACTGTTTTCCTGGTTTATTCTAGTGCATACTTAGACTTATCTTTCCACGTGGACCTATGTTTACGCATTTATTAAACAAAATATCGTGGTCAGTGGTATTAAAGGCTTTCTGTAGGTCAATTAAAATGCCACCAGCCAGTTTTCCCGTCATTTAATACCCGTGAAACGTTTATGGCGTTTTTGGTTTGTGGAATATGGTATTCTGAATTTTGAAAGCTCTGCATCGCGAGGGTTACATTTTTTTCCTGCTTGCGGCCCTGGGACCTCCTCCCCCCCTTCCCCACAGGCCTAGGTAGAGTTAATGCCTCCAAGATGATAGTTATAATTTCACCCACCCACTGAAAAACAAAATATCTGAGGCATTACGCTTGTTTCATGTCTGAAGGTTGTACTTTTGTGTGACTGTGACGAACCTGAATTATACTTCCAACATTTCTTTCCTCAATTTTTTTCGTGCTCCTCATCGGGCATTCCAAATGCCCATTCGAGACCGAGATTGCCTGTATTGCCTGTGGCCAGAGTGCGAATCTGATGAGTGACGTAATCGTGTCATTAGTTGACCCTCTGGACACTCCCCTTGGATCCGCGCAATTTGTTTTCTCGTTGCTTGTCGACCTCCCTCCTTCATCCCACTCCCCTCCCCCACTCCACGCCTCCCCGCACTGCCTTTCATTAACACAATAGCCATCGGAACAAACCCCCACATTCGTGCACTCTCCTTGTGCTCCCATGCCCAATTTAGTAATGACATCCTCGAACCTACTGGTTGAAAAGTTTTGTCCACCACTGATGCAGATCGATAAGTGATTTATTAGTTTATTCCGCGTAACACTCTATTTGCTCTGCGACCAAAAAAAACCCAAAATCTTTAGGTTTTGACAGGTTTTTTTTTTATGGGGGAAAAGGGGGGGGGGAGGGCTGCACGCCATCCACTAGGGAAAGGAACTATATTATGTTTTAGGTCAAATGAACAACCAGTTTGGAAACGTTTTAGGTTAATTTTTTTTCCCTGTTCCCCTTATGCCAAAAAACAGAACATTTACTAAAAATAGTTCTGCGTAAAACAAGAACTTTTAAAGAAATAAAATGTATCAAACGTAGAGTACTATACAATTTGAAATACGGTATAAGTTAGAGCAGAGTGATGGATGGTATTTGAAAGATAAGTAAAGACTCTATTTGTCCTTAACAGTAAGAACGGTATTTGCAGTATAAGTAGGGAAGATTTTTATTCCTTTGCATCACATACCTGTATTCATCACATACCTGTATTAATTGTGCTCTGAGCTTATCGAAAGCTTAGTTTACCTACGCTTAGTGGTGTGGTGACTTCTTTTCCAGGTCGATAATGGTACCCCACTAAAATTCTCGCCCCACCCATTCCCACATTTTCCCCAAGACTTGGCTGGAAGAAAACTACCAATGAGAATTACCAATTTCTTCCTTTACGAATTTCAATAATGTAACTCAGTATTTGTTGGTTTCTTATTTATTGAATTAGCTCAGAAATGATGCAACAAGAAAGACAAATCAACATTAGACCTAATCATAAAATGACAGTCACCGTCGATCAATAGCGATTTAGCCATAAACTTTCTGGTAACATTAGATTTTGATATCTGCAAGTCCAACGGAAGAAACGGTTTCACTGCACTGGAAAGTTCTGCATTTACACGTACTTCGCGTGCTTTGCTTTGCTGACAACCGCTTTTTCTTTTGTTACCGCATGTTCGAAAACAATAAAGAAAAATAAACGCAACCCAACAAACTCTTCTTCCTCAATACTCATTTGTACGAGGTGGAGAAGAGGCGGTGGTTTGAATGATGGTTGCTTGTGTCAAGCGATCCCTGTTCCCGAGCATGTCCTCGTTCACGTCCTCGGTTTCGATCTGTGTCCATAAAGAGGAGCTCGGCGCAATCCCCATACTTTGGCTGAATGTATACTCATAATGGAACTGAAACATTGCCAGTTTGGAACACTCCAATATACAAAACCCAAATATGTGAGGAGACCGCACGTATTGGTTAACTGGTTAATTTGCACAACTTTGTCGTGGAGGATGTTAAACGAAACGGTGTGCATTTCAGACATGTATTTAACACCATTCTCAAACTCTAGCAAAGTTGATGTTGACCTGCTTCTGCTTATTTTCCATCGTCTTGCCGAACAACAAATTATTTAACAGCTTAAAATAATCCTTTTCAAACGGAGTTGTTGATCGGTGCCATTTGTCGGTATTGAATTTGATATAACCCCTCGGCTGCAGCTTCTCATTGAATGAAAGGACTCTATGCATGTGGAGAAGAACTAGTCCGTGGCGGAGGTAGAATTTCAAGTTTTGATAGTGTACAATGTAGTACCGCTTCTTGTGCAGGAGATTCGGCATGAGTTTGGTACTCGGTGTGATATGATTGAAATCTTAAGCTAGATTTTTTGAGTAAGGTGATGCGAACTCTTTCCTGATCTCCAGCTTAAGTTTAATGCTCACACATTCTTCCCCCGCCAACTCTTCTTCTTTCACTTGGGAGGAAAATATTCGTCTCAAGGATAATTTTCGTTATCAAAACGAATATGTCCATCGCGTGATATACACCCTTTCAGGTAAGGATATTCAAGATGCTCTCCATGTTCGTTTCATCATTAAACCATGTAGATTTTAACCTGGAGGTTAGTGCGGCCGATAGGATCGGGAACTTGCCATTTTTGGGGTTGCCGATCAGAATATCGAGCGAAGCTTTTAGAAAATTTAAACTATCAATGATACAGATACTTATACCATTGGTCCTAATGTAAATATTCTGGAACCGTTACGAGTCCGATAATGCCCACATTCCCAGGAAAAGTGTGCATAACCCTCCAGACCATAAAATAAGACGGGAATACCCAAGTCACATTTTAATTACGCAGCACTCCTGTTCTTTCCACTGACTTGACAATAGTCCCTGACCTTCCATTCGCTCTTCGGTATCTTCTCATCAAATAGATGGCAGAATTTCTCGCAATAGTGACAGACATTGGCGAGGTGGACGGAAAGTTTTTTGGCTTGTATGAGGTCGAGGAGTTTAATATTTTTGAGTAACTTGGTATATCTACAGCCTCATTCACCGTGCATTAGAAAAAGATGTCCATCATGTGGTCTCTAAGTAATACTCTCTGTATTACGAAGGTGGGACTCGAAGATGGCGTAAACGATGCATGTAAGGGGTTTTGACGCTTAAAGTAGCGAAATTTTAGGAACTTTGTGCTGGGTGTCTTGAATTGGAGCGATTGAGCCAAGTTGATCACGAAATCTTCTCACAATTTAAGAAATATTCCAAGAAAACTGAAACATAAGACCTGAATTATCCATTATTTGAAAGGTAAGTAAAGACTGTATTTGTCTTTAACAGTAAGAACGGTATTTGCAGTATAAGTAGGGAAGATTTTTATTCCTTTTCATCACATACCTGTATTCATCACATACCTGTATTAATTGTGCTCTGAGCTTATCGAAAGCTTAGTTTACCTACACTTAGTGGTGTGGTGACTTCTTTTCCAGGTCGATAATGGTACCCCACTAAA
Organism: Lithobius niger; assembly: GCA_023313725.1. NCBI lineage: Eukaryota > Metazoa > Arthropoda > Chilopoda > Lithobiomorpha > Lithobiidae > Lithobius > Lithobius niger. The sequence goes on along the minus strand of JAHWFP010017439.1, from coordinate 5,023 downwards.
ATTCTCGCCCCACCCATTCCCACATTTTCCCCAAGACTTGGCTGGAAGAAAACTACCAATGAAAATTACCAATTTCTTCCTTTACGAATTTCAATAATGTAACTCAGTATTTGTTGGTTTCTTATTTATTGAATTAGCTCAGAAATGATGCAACAAGAAAGACAAATCAACATTAGACCTAATCATAAAATGACAGTCACCGTCGATCAATAGCGATTTAGCCATATGTTGGAAACCACAGGATGCTGAGTATGGCGTAAACTATGCAAAGGAAACAGGAGGCACCAGAAGGAAAGACATCTTCCACTGCTGCTATTCTTTGCATCCATTCCTTCCAAATCCCAGTGCAGAAATTTCAGCAATAGAATATCACATGACAACCGGTGCTGTAGTAATGTAGAAAATTGGTAATATGTTAATAATGCAATAGTGTGTGTTGAAAGTGTTCGAATCGTTTTACATTGTTAGCATGAGAAGATTTATGGGCTGACCTTCCTCCTACACGCCCTAGCCATTCTGTACAAGATGGAGTATTCTTAATTTTGCCAGTAGAGTTAATAATGTTAGTAATAACAGTCTAGAAAGGGGTACCACTAAGAATTTAAAGTCACATGAGCATCCTGAAGGTTGCAGTGTTCGAAAATGACCGGATTTTTTTGTTTGGCTGTCTTTTCTGTTCGTCTGCAGAGCCAGAATGGCCCACCTGGATCTTTCTCAATCCTGGATCTAGTAACCCAGACGAAGCTAATGTTCTGTAGCAGTTTGCAACTATTGTAATGCCATTGCTAAACCCCAAATCCATATCCACTTTCCTCCATCTATGTACTTGAAAATCCTAAGTGTCTGGTCATCGTATACGGCGAGACGTGCGGAACGTCCCACGAAACGCTGCTCAGATAACTTTTGGTATTGGTCGTAACAGCTGCCTTAAGTCATCGTTGCTCACTCTAGATAACGTCAGCGTATGTTTGCTGCCATACACTATCTTGTCATAAATCTCGAAAAATCCCATGAGGTGTTTTAAAGGAATGACTAACAAGAAACTCCCTTTCAGAATCGGCTCCTTCACAATCATGTTGTGACTCCTGAAACCAGATAATTTAATTCGTCTGCTAGTTTGTCCCTGAGAAGATATTTAAAGCTGGAAAACAAGTACATGGGTGCATTGTTAATGCGAGTGATGACGTTAGCATTCGTGAAATTACTGTTGTCAATACTGAGCAATTTGTCTTTAACTGGAATATAACTGTTAGCAACCTACAGCACCAAATCTTGGTTTTTTATTATAATTATAATTTCAAAATTCACATTATATCTATATCTATTATAACTATATCTACATATACATATACATAGAAACTCCGTAAGTCGAATTTTTCATCACCAAACTCGTTTTTAAAGTATTATGACTCGGTTCTATAACAATACCATTTTTTTCGTGCCCATTTAGATCTAGGTATATATGGGTTTTTAAGTTGCAGCTTAGCTCCCCGCCCACTCCTGTTAGAAATATCGAACTTCAATCCATATTTATCCTTTTTGTATATTTGAAAAAATATTTTAACCGGTTCAAAATCTATAACCCTTTTGCACCGAAATCCAAAGAAGAAATGTAAGAATAGTAAAAAATAAGCAACACTTATCCCAAGTTCCACTAAAATCAAGTAAATCCACCTCTCAGGCTGAAAATTCGAGTCTAGTAAACCTTAGGGGAAACATAAAGCTAGTCAGGAATGTACAATACTTACCACAAACACGCTGTACGCGAGTTAAAACGAGGAGAAAAATCAAGTATGTCCGCACCTTATCGGAAATATAAATTTAGTAAAAAACAAAATGTGCAATACTTAGTTCAGACTCGAGTAAACCCGAAAATTCAATTCTAGGTTCGAGCTTTAAGGGAAATATCGCAGCACTTAGCAGAAAACTCTCTAGACTCGAATAAACCAAGACTAAAAATTCAAGTGCAGGTCCAACGTCACAGCATAAATACGCAAAACTTGCAGAAACTTTGCCAACTTTAAGTAAAGGGGGTGAACCTTCACGTGAACCTTCGAAGTTTATTGGCGAGACAACGCTAAAGCAATCCTTGACATCATGAGATCATATGAGTTCCGGGTAGTAGAGTAACGCTTGAGTCACTTCCGGTCGATAGAGTAAACCTTGACGACATGACGACTTCCTGTCAATACGGTGCAACTTGATGTCACAGTACCAGCCAATGCGGTAAACCTTAACGTCATGACATCACGTGGCTTTCAGTCCATATGGAAATCTTGACGTCGCTTCCAGCCAAAGTGCTAGTGGCCAAAATGCCCTAGTTTCCAGGAGGTAGAGAGGAGCAAAAGCCCGCTGTCACGCCAGTAAACCTTGACGTCACTTCCGGTTCTCAAGTAAGCCACAATCGTCCACATGCATCTAGACGATATTCAAATAAACCAGTAGGGTCTGTCTTCAACCATATCGCATTTTTACCTTTCCGGGAATCTACAACGCTTAATGGCATGCAAATACCGTTTTTGTGCGCCAAGTAACAAGTGATTCCTCGAAAGCAACGGTGACACTCGTCATACCGAACACACGAAATGCAATACCCTGGCCAGTGCACGTGTGTTTTGTAACTGTGTTGTACGTTTTTATACAATGCTGGTCCAAAAGAAGCTGGGCACTGTGATAAGAACGTCAAAGTGGTTGTTGTGGTACAGTAACGTTACAGGTACGCTACCATTACCACCATCAAACATAACACTAAACTGGACTTCAACACTACATATAATAATGTGCATTTCTCCCAAGAAGTGCTTGGTACATCTTCCAAACGACATGGATCTTGTGCGAAGCTAACTTACTCATGCAATACGGCAGTTTATTTTTTTCTGACTTCATTGTCGCGAGTCCTGTTCGTGCCCGAATGAATAGAAATTACCTGGAATTTACTGACAGTTAAGAAAATTTTCTAGCAGGGTTCGCACAAGAAATTCAAGCACTTTCAAGGACTTTTTCCAAAACGGGTGTCATTTTTCAAGGACTGTTCCAACAACACCAATGCTGTTTTTTTAAGGACCTTTCTTAACCAACAAGCTTACTCAAATAAGGTCTAGTTTTACCAGTGAAGAGCCAACGACAGCTCATTAAACAATAAAAATGTTCTGGTATTAAACATGACCGGAAAAAAAAAACCAAGGGAAAAATCCAGGGGTAAAAAACGTGGAAAAATTTTTTCTGGCTTTTTTCGTGTTGTAAGTTAGGTTAGGGGTATTATTTTAAATTAAGACGAAAAAAAAAAAATTTAAGGTCTTTCAAGGACATAGTAAACAATTTCAAGGAATTCAAGGCCTGGAATGTTTTCAAAACAAAGCACTTTCAAGAACTTCAAGGACGTTGTGCGAACCCTGTTCTAGGTATCATCCAGGAATTACGAAAAATTAAAAGGAATTAATAGGAATTACCAGGAACTGACTGGAAATTAGAAGCTTAAGAAGAATTTGCTGGGAGTTACCGAGGAATTACTTGTTAATTGACTGGAATTGCATGGAATATACTGAGAATTAAGAAGCATTACTGGAAATCATTGATGAATTACTAGAAGTTATCGAGGAATTAATGGGAATTATCGATAAATTACTAGGTACTAGCTGACCCCGGTATAACATATAACCCCCCCCCCCCTCCCCGAGTTGCTCACCCCAGCCCCTCCCTCCCCTCGCACTGTTGTTTTTTTCCCTGCTTTCCCGTCCGCTGGTATCCACTCATTGGTTATGCCGTTAGGTAATGTCCTCCTCTAACCTGCTGCACCCCCCTCCTCCTGCATTCCACCCATTGCGTTGTCTGATTATCCCCATCCCTGCTTCCCCTCCCTTGGGAACCCAGGTGTTAACAGGGTTTTCAATGGAGAACGCCACTGATATTCTCAGTGTGGCCGAATTGCCCGTTTCTCCTTTGTGATACCAAGAGCGATGAGCCCGGAACAACGATGGCGCATGCGGTGATTGTTACTCAACCAAGTTTGAAACGTATTATTATCATTATTAAAGCATTATTGAATCAGCATGTGGTTGTCGACTGCTCGCCCTTTTTCTTTGCTGCCGTGCCAAGAATGAATCCGCTCGCTCTCTTGCTGATTGTTACTGGGTACTGCTGAAGCATTATTGAAGGAAGCAATATTTCGTTTGCTTAGGGCCTTAGGGCTTCGGGCAGATGACCAGGAGTGGTTAACGCTCGTTAAACCCTTTACCCTTTTTTATTTCGTTTGCTACTCTGATTATCGTTCTTGGTCTCTTTCATTTTAGTGCATGCTGATGATTTGCTACGTGCATCCCAACTAATCGTGATGTATATATATATATATATATATATATGGTTATTACTATGATTTTTTGCAATTCCCTTATAATCTATATATATAGAGAGAGAGAGAGATTATAAAGGAATTGCAAAAAAATCATAGTAATAACCACGAATTCGCCAGGGATTAACGAGAGGTTACAGCAGGTGACAAGTGCAACTGTTGGGATGCAGGCTTTCTTTAAATCGACCATCACTGATTAAACTTGGAATACGTTGGCGCCAAAAAATGAGAAATAATGTGTTGAGGCTTGTGAAAAAATCTAATTGAATCATTAACAATGTAGTTAGTTGGACTAATTAACATCTCCTCTTGTAAACCGTTAAGGTGGGAAATAAAAACACAGTAACCTTACTGAGCATATGATGACCGTACTGAAAAGTAGAACATGCGATAGCTAACAAAAAAAACAACAATGAAATCTAATAAAAAACAATGGAAGCGCAAAAAGAACCACCGCTTTGATTCGAGCCACAAAAAGTTGTGAGGTATTAAAATGTACATCACATGCTAACAACTAAACTGAACAAATAAACCTATAAGTTTGTCATGAACTACATATTAACATCTCACAACCTTTTGCGGCAAGAATCGAAGTCGTGGATTTTTTTGCATTTCCAGTAATTTACAATTATAAGATTTGTACTTGTTATAGGCCTACTTAATTGCTGAGATTTT
>JAHWFP010017435.1:28864-71681 GCA_023313725.1 Lithobius niger | reverse complement strand
CACCATCAGAGGTATACATACACAAGTCCAAGCATACTCTGGGCCCATAACCTGTTAAAACTGCACTTCTTTTGGATCAGGTAGGTGTAGAAGACTACAACTTGTAGTTCCATAAATAAAAGACTGGCAGGTTTAAAACAAAACTTGTGGAAGTTTATTCTCTCCCACATGGAGAGAGCAAGTTGCATCACACAAAACCAACATGGCTGACCTCAGACTCACCAGTAATTTGCATATTATTTACATACAAGGTCAAACCAAATCCAAAAAGATGAAACAAAATATCATGTTAACAGAAATGTTACGGTGGCATCATAAAAGTCAAAAACATAACTGAAAACCTATATTCATAAATAATTATTCATTAAATAATTAATATTTCAAATAAACTGAAAAAACTTGTAGGCTACATATCTTGACTTTGATATTATTATAGCCTTTTGAATTATGAGATCAGTGAGGAAACTTGTATTTCTCAACAGGAACCAACTTGAATTACGTCGCATTCGCTTCGACTTGATTCTCACATACAAAATACTCCGTGGGTTGATTGATGTGAATCTTCCCTTTTTCGAACCCGTATTGGGAGCTATGGTTAAAAGGGGTCATAACTGGAAGCTCGCTTGCCAGCCTGTGCGGACTACCTGCCGCCTAAACTTTTTTTCCGTACGTGTCGTAAATGTTTGGAATGCCCTTAAGGCAACAACTGTAGACCAGCCAACGGTGCAGGGATTTTGCCGTATGCTAAAACAGGAAAATCTCAACAAATTCCTGAAGCGTCAGTATTTACCATTATAGTCTATTAATGTTTATAACGGTTACTTTTCCTTTTCTCTTAGTTTGGCTCGGTATCAGCGGTTCAACACCCTTCCGTAGTCCTTCCACCTCTATGTGGAGAAATTATTATTATTATAGAATAAGCAAAGTCGCCTCGACGTAAAGCTGTGTACCGACGAGAAAACGGCGCTGAAATACACCTCCCAACCGCACGCCGAATCCTTCAAGATCCTTAACAAAAACCTGGTGCAACTCAACCGCCGCATTCGTAGCACGCTTTGCAATCTTCCGACCTACTCCGGATTTACCATACTGGGACTCTCCAAACTCGTCATGTTCGAATTCCATTACAAGTACATTCGGCCAAAGTACGAAGACCGCGTCAAACAACTTTTCACGGACATGGACAGCCTCTACTAAGAAATCGAAACGCAGGACATTTAACGAGACATGCTCCCTGACAAAGACCATTTCGACACGAGCAACTACCCGTCAAATCATCCCCTCTTTTCCAGCATGAACAAACAAGTATTGGGGAAAATGAAAGACGAAATGGGTGGTGTCCCCATTTTAGAGTTCATCGGACTCAGGTCAAAAATGTACTCGATTAAACCTCTGAAAAAAGCGAATATCAAGAAGGCCAAGGGCATCCTAAGCTCGTTCGTGAAGAAACATTTGAGCTTCGGCGACTACGAAGCGGCCCTAAACTCCCAAGCACCTCCGCAGAAGGGAAGCTGGGCCAAGATTTCCAGCGTCGGCTACGAGCTGAGCACCGTCAGAATATCGAAATGCCTTCTCTCACCGTACGACGAAAAAAGGTTCATCTTGGAAAATGGAGAAGACACTCTAGCTATCGGCTACTACGACTCGGGCGCGTGGAAAGAGTACGAGGACGATTTCGACTCGGACGTCGACGTGATGAGCGACGAGGAGGGAGAGGAAAAATTGTCCCTCCAGTTAGAAGAGCGAGAAGCGCAAATACTGACCGAAGCAAAACTAGCCGAGGAGAACGAGAAGGCCGTCCGCAGATTTGCCATATTGGAGAACCGCCTAAAAAAGTTGGAGGATTTTGAGGCGTGAAAGAAGGAAATTAAAAAGAAAGACGCTATCAGCAAGAAAAAAACTCACGCGCTAGAAACTGAGGCGCGGAGAGAAGCTAGGTTAAAGAAAGATGCTACTAGTAAGAGTAAATGTCGCACACAGGAAACAGAAGCGCAGACAGAAGATAGGTTAAAGAAAATGGTTGCTAGAAAAAGAAAAGCTCAAGCTCAAGAAACGGAGGAGGAGAGAGTTGATAGACTAGAGAAAATAGCCGCTAGTAAAAGAAAAGCTCAAGCTCAAGAAACGGATGAGGAGAGAGTGGCTAGACTAGGGAAAAAAGCCGCTAGTAAAAGAAAAGCTCAAGCGCAAGAAATGGAGGAGGCAAGAAAAATTAGACTGGAAAAAAGACGAGCTCGTGAGACCAGATTAGGATAATCTCCGAGTCACATGGATTGGGCCTACCACGTAAAAAAAAGCATCAGATGGTGTGAAAAAAGCATCAGATTTTGAGATATTGATAATTCGAGAGTTCTCACAATGCAAAAGTTCAAAAAGTACCCCCCAACTAATATTGCTAATTCGTCATTTTCAAGCCTCGAAGCATTTTAAAGTTATCACAATGAGAAATCTCAAAGAGGACTCGCACCACCCCTCCAGTTTTGGGACCCCCGAAATATTGCTCGTTCGTCATTTTCAGGCTTTAAAGCATTCTAGAGTTACCACTATGTAAAAGCTCAAAAAGCATTACCCCTCCAGTTCCCCCCAAATGTTGCTAATGCTACAGCACTCGAGAGCTTTTTAAAGTAATCACACTGTGAAAGCTTACAGACCATTCGCACAACCCCTCTAGTTTTGGTACCCTCAAAAAAGCTGCTAATTCGTGATTTTTTCGCTTTGTAAGCTTTTTAGAGTTCTTACAATTCCTTTCCCAGACTTGATAAAGAAAGCTCTTTTCGTCCCGCACACCTCGCAAAATACAACCTGCATCTGCCTGTTATTTTTTGCGAGGTGTGCGGGACGAAAAGAGCTTCCTTTATCAAGTCTGGGAAAGGAATCGTAAACAAACTCATAGATCAGTTACCTCTCGAAATACATTTGCCGGGCTACCAATACTGCGGTCCAGGAACTAAACTTGAAAAAAGATTTGCTCGAGGAGACCCGGGAATTAATAAACTAGACGAAGCGTGCAAAGAACACGATATCGCTTACTTCGAGAGCTCGGACTTGAAAGATCGGCACACCGGTGATGAAGTCCTACTTTCCAAAGCTCAAAGAGTGAGAGATGATCCTTCTCTGGCGTGGAGGGAAAAGCTAGCCGCTTCGATCGTTAAGAAAATCATGAAAACAAAACTTAAGTTCGGAATGGGAAATAAAAAAAATGGATCAACTCGTAATAGAACTTCACAAACCAAGCCGAAAAAATTTTCCGAGACACAAAGTGATTGTACTGAGCCTAAACGATCTATGGCAGGCTGACTTGGTGGAGATGATACTGTACGCTAACCTAAATAAAGGATTTAATTACCTACTGACTTGCATTAATGTCATGTCCAAGTTCACTTGGGCCATTCCCCTTAAATCTAAATCTGGCGTAGACGTTACCAAAGCTTTCAGGAAAATACTCGCAGGAGCAACAGCCCCTAACAATTTACAAGTCGATTTAGGTAGCGAGTTCTATAACAAAGACTTCAAAGCCCTATTCAAGCGTCATACCATCAACATGTACTCTACGTACTCTGAGAAGAAAGCGAGCGTGGAAAAATGTTTCAACAGAACCCTACAAACTCGAATGTGGAAAAGATTCTCTAGGCAGGGGACTTACGAGTGGACGCACATTATCGACGAGTTAGTTTCCAATTACAATGACACGGTTCATTCTGCCATAAAACTTAAACCGAGGGAAGTAACCAAACGTCACGATCCGTTGTTGAGACGAACTAGTGCTAAACGGTTGTTGAACAAACCCAAATTTGCCATAGGAAATAAAGTCTGGATTTCTAAAGTTAAGAACATTTTCGATAAGGGGTATTTGCAAAATTTTACGAAAGCAGTTTTCACGGTCCTCAAAGTGCAAAAAATTCAGCCGGTTACTTATCTTCTAAAAGACGAGTCGGGTGAACCGGTGCTCGGAGGTTTTTTCGAACCGGAACTTCAAAAAAACTCTAGTTCCTAATTTGTTTTTAGTAGAACATATAGTGCATAAAAAGAAAGGAAAAGATGAAAAAATGCTTTACTTTGTTAAGTGGAAGGGCTATGACTCCAAGTACAACAGCTGGACGGACAACATTAGCAATCTTAAATAAATGTTCTTTCCGTGTAAAAATAGTTCGATGCAATAAACATAAAAAAAATTTCTTTCTTTCCTTTCCTTCCACAATTTTTTTCTTACCTTCCCTTAATGATAAAAAGAAATAAATATTTTACAGTCTCACAATGGATAAGAAAACTTTCACGTGTGTGTACTGCGCTAGCATTTTCCCATCACAAGCCGAGTTGTGGGAATATCTACGGTTCCATCACCCATTTGATGCAGAAGAATGCACTTACTTCCACGACGAGCTACCTGACTTTCTCAAAAGTCAGTCACCCCCATCTCGAGATGAAGGATTGGGCCACGGACAATACGAGATGCCCCTGTTAGGAGAATGAATCATTGGCGATCTGCTTCAATTCCTGCTAATCTATACGTGTGGCACTGCAAGCAATGCTAGAAGTATGTTTACGGTAACTTGTAAACTGCAAAGCCCAGATTAGCTTGGGCGTAGAGTTTGCTAGAGACGGAGCATTCAATCAAGCAAGATTCTTGTCGAGATATTCTGAAATACACAATCCCAACGACATTCCTGCTCTGCTGGATGAGGCCTTTGAAAAAATCCAAGAATCCATCGGAGCTTTCGCCAAGCGGGGCAGCGGCTGGGTTATATCTCGCATCCATACCCTATTAATCAGAGTGTCGAGGTATAAGCCGCGGTGAGCATCGCCGTACATCCCTCTTCCAAAAGCACTCGCAGGCAAGAAGAATGCGATAGTGAACATTCAAAATTTAGACGATCACAAATGCTTTCTGTATTCTGTACTGGCCGCGTGTTTGAAATTGGACATCGTCGACCCGGAGGATTACCACGAGTTTGAGGATATGGTTGATACTTCCGTGCTGTCCTACCCTATTAACATCGCGCAAATCAACAAGTTTGAAAAGGAGAACGATCTTTCGATCAATATCATCGGTTATAGCCACGAAGAGGCGTTACACCCGCTCGAGTCTCTAAAAACTTGGACGGACTTCCGATCGACCTTCTCTATCTGTATGACGACGACGATGATGATTCGGAAGACTTAAACACTCATTAGTGCGCCATTACTGATATAGCTGGTTTTCTATGTTATCGAGGTTCGGGAGGCTGGTTTCGGAGGAGAATGAATGCTCCTGGCCCATAAGAAAGAATGCGTCAAAATTAACCCCGTTCAAGCTCTTAGACTCAAGAAGATGGGAGAAAACTCTCTGGCGTTCAAGCACTTTAGGCGTCAAAATCCCTTTCCCTAGATCATATACGCCGATTTTGAATGCCTCTTGGGCCCCGTTCAAACCGCACAACCGGATGCTTTGACTAGTTCAACCACCGAAATCCATCAACACCTTCCTTGCAGTTTTGGCTACGTCTTGCTGGGACACGACGGGAAGATTATACGTCACAAGTGCCACTTGGGAGAAAATGCGAAAGTGCAAAAAGTACCCCCGACTAATAATGCTAATTCGTCATTTTCAAGCCTCGAAGCATTTTAAAGTTATCACAATGAGAAATCTCATAGAGGACTCGCACCACCCCTCCAGTTTTGGGACCCCCCAAAATGTTGCTCGTTCGTCATTTTCAGGCTTTAAAGCATTTTAGAGTTACCACTATGTAAAAGCTCAAAAAGCATGACCCTTCAGTTCCCCCCAATGTTGCTAATACGTCATTTTTACAGCACTCGAGAGCTTTTTAAAGTAATCACAATGTGAAAGCTCACAGAGCATTCGCACGACCCCTCAGTTTTGGTACCCTAAAAAATGCTGCTAATTCGTGATTTTTTCGCTTTGAAAGCTTTTTAGAGTTCTTACAATGCCCCAAAAGCATTTCCCCCTCGGATGACGTCACTTCCGCTCGGAGTTGACAAAAGCACTCATGTAGCGAAAAAGACATTTTTTGGTACCAAAAGGCTCTTTTCTCATGGATGACCTCGACCCATCTTGGCTATGGCCACACTTCCAGTATGCAAAAAGATAAAAAAAAGCACTCCTCCTCCAGATTGACGAAATTAAAAAAAGTGGCTATTTTGGAAAATGGTCGCACTTCCGGTTCGCATGGGTGCCGCCATCTTGCATGACGTCACTTCTAGTTCGCATTGGACGCTGCCATCTTGCATGACGTGCCTTCCGGTTCGCATTGGGTGCCGCCATCTTGCATGACGTCACTTCCGGTTCGCATGGGCATTGCCATCTTGCATGATATCACTTCCAGTTCGTATGGGTGCCGCCATCTTGGAAAATGGCTCATGGGAGCTAGCAAAAGGAATCAAAAAAATAGCAAAAAGCACTTTCCTACCCTTGTTCAGATTGACGAATGGGGCCGCCATCTTGGACTACATGGGTGCCGCCATCTTGGACTGGAAGTGATGTCATAGGTCACGTGACCAGAAGTGATGTCATAGGTCACGTGACCGGAAGTGACGTCACATGACCAGAAGAGACATCACATGACCGGAAGTGACATCACATGACCGGAAGTGATGTCACGGGGTGGGTATGTCTGTCCTCATATCGCAAATCCTCACTACTGATGAAAATTCCAAAATTTAGTGGTACTTTTAGTTAAGACATGCTTCCTTTAAACCCTAGGCCTACTGGTGAAAATGGAATCATTAACTTTGAAGATTTCCACGATGAAGACGGAAGTCATCAGGTCGCCTATTCAACCGTTTCAGGGAAACCCTGTTATTTCAATAGTTTTGGCCACATAGACCTTCCCTTGTCCGTGGTTAACTACTTGGGACCGGGAATTAAATACAATTACGAACGCGCACAAAACTTTGACCAGATATGGTGCGGTCACTTTTGCCTATTTTTTCTAAATGCCTTCTCTAAAGCCCATAATTACGAATCTGTTTTAGACAAAATGAAATGAGTCAAAAAGTTACGTGTAAGTCTATCTGGAAATAAATGTCTTCTGTTTGAAAATCTTCAAGCGTGTGTATCGCGATGTCTGATTTTTTTCTATTTTATAAGGAATGTCCAAAATGCTATTTGTTGACTGCTGGTCCTTTATTTTAGTAATCAAAAAGGCTTTCGTTCCTGCTTCACACTTAGCAATGAGTTCTTTGCTCAGATCACTGCAGTGTAAAATTGCTTTACGAATTAAACCAGAACTACTACTTATGAAGCTTGAAAAAGGTTCTGAATTTACGAACCAGTCGATTTCTGTAGCCAATGGACTTTTCATGCTGCAACTGATTAGCATGAAACAGTTTTCATGCACAAATTTCTTCGTAGCCGCATCACTCGATAAAGTAGGTTCGCTTAGATTTCTAACTGGTTTTGTCGTGGCATTGTAGTATTTTTTCTGCTCGTCTTGTAACAACAAGTTGCTGTCGACAAATATTTCGGTAACGGCATCGTTTGGTAAGGTAAGTTTGCTTAAATTTCTAATCGGTTTGTGCGCTGCGTTGATGTATACTTTCTGGTCGTCCTGTAATAAACAATTCCTGTCGACGTACACTTTTGTTGCCGCGTCAGCAGCTTGCCAATGGAAAGCTACCTCCTTAATTTTCTTTTTCTTCGCGTAAAAATTCCCACAGCTTCACTTAAGTACAACATATCTTTTTCGATGCTAGAAATGGCGGAAGCCAACAAGTCGGTGAGAAGAGTAATGGCAGGAGGCAAATCGGTTTTAAGTTTCTGAACGTTCGTTGCCAGAGTAACGATCTGAGAACAATTTACGGTATCTTCAGAGGCGATGGCAGCTCCTACTTTGGTTAAACGCTTACTTTGCATATCGTAGTTGTTTTCGGGTGTCAACACGTACCCTTGTCTTGGCTATCCCCTCAAGCCGACCCCCATCACTTCACCCCTTTCTCCTCTCGTACTTTTCAACGATTGTCCAAACTTATTAACAGACATATTTTTTATCAATAAATATATTTAAAAAAAAGAATGTCGATAAACCATCCTGACAACAAATCTCTCCAATCTCTTGCAAAAAAACTTGCTCAAAGTTAAGAACGATAAAGGTACGAAGATTAACGATGGTATAAAGTTTTCCTTGTCTCCTTCCATACAGTTTAAAGATTTAAAGGGTTCTGGGACTCCCATTGCAAACGGAAAATCAAAACATAAACGTTGGATTTTGCCCAGCGATCCGAAAACTCGAAAATTGTTGAAAAATCTTAAAAAGTATATCTGTAATAAACTAGAAATCGAGTTTGACAAACAGAAACACGTATCCTTGACCACGTTTAATTATCCTAATTCTATGCACACGGCTTCTCCCTGTTACTCCTCTTGCAAAAAGGCAAGTGACTGCGATAAACCGCTCTGTCTGAAAACTTGGGTGTACGAGGATGTGCACAAAACTAAAGGTAAACTTTAAAAATGTCATTGACAAGCCGTGGTTTAACTTGCTATCTTATAACGCTTTAAACTTGATGGAAGTCACCAGGAAAATTACTGCAGTGTACGTTACCAATGATACTCCCAGCAACGTGAAATTATGGTGCAACGTAGACTTGGAGTGGCCCATTCCGATACTTCCAACGACTAATTATCTGATGAAGATTTTTTGCGTTTTGTATCTCTGTGAACATAAAACAATGTGTAAATAAAAAACGTAAAGGAAATTAAAAACTACGACTTTTCGCGCCTAAGAAAGAACCTAAAAATCATCCATTTCTTCCTTCGAATATCAGATGTTCAATTATAGGGCCAGCAAATTGCGGAAAAACTAACTTTTTGTTTAATTTTATCTGTAACAAAAGTTGGATCAACTACGACCGGTTATTTATTTACAGTAAAACTTTATGTCAGCCTAAATACAAAGCTTTGCAGTCTTTACTTGCCGAAATTGAGGAAAACATTGGACACAATGTTGCATTTTTTCACGAGTCTCAAATAGATTTAATTCCGCCCGAGGAGCTGGACTAAAAATTTCCTATCCCTATTCTGTTTGACGAATGTCTTTTAGACAAACAAAAAACATCGAGCGTTACTTCACTCAAGGGCGTCATTAAAATGCCGATGTTTTTTATTGCAGTCAGTCTTACACAAGAATTCCTAATCAAGTAGTTAGAGACAACGCAAATTTATTAATCCTTTTCCCTGTGGATGAGTTAAACTTGAAACACGTTTACGAAAATGACGTTGGCCCTGACATGGAATTTTCAGACTTTAAAACGTTGTGTCAAAGTTGTTGGAAAAAGCCTTATAGGTTTTATCAATAAACAAAACGTTAAACGAGCGGAGATATAAACGTTCGTTTTTGCTTATTAAACAAAAGAATGGAGACAAAACAAGAAATCACGAAACACAAAAGTGTTTACCTAAATAGTTTTTAAATCGACGTTAGGGTGAAAGAGAGCGAGAAGATCTGCTACAAGAATTTTTTTAACCAGTAGTAAGCACCATGAAACCAAGACCGGTCCTCGGTGCAGCTATGCAAACTACGCCATAAAAACATTCTAGCCACGCAAACTATCCCGATTGAAAACACTCTAGCCACGAAACTACGCCAAATAAAATTTACAAAGAGGAAAAAATTGGCGAGGATGACTATGGATCATTGGGTTTATCACCGTCCCCTGCAATTACTCCTAGTCAGAAAACATTGTCAACCCCTCTCGATTTCAGTCACGCCGAATATTCTCTGAAGTTCCTATAATGTAAATTCCTCCCGAATCCAAATTTCTAATACGCACATACGAGCACCGGTCCTAAAATCACCCCTTCATATTCCGTGGTGCAAGCTTGTTGTATTTCCAGTCCCCCTGAGCTTCCTAACATCACCACTCTAAGGTCCCTCAATAGTTTTTTACCTGGTCAGAATATTGGAGAAGCTGCTAAATATTTCTTGATAAAATTTATCGAAAATCTCAAAGACAATGACCCAGCATTCGGGTTACAGTACGATAAGAAAAAAGGTGAGCTGACTTTTGGTAATAAAACGGTTAAAATCTTTGAGAATGACGTAGGGGTTGAGGGGAAGCAATACGTAGGGAGACGTGGGCTTGGAACTTGCTAGTTTTGAAAGATTTGAAAGAAACTTCCCTCGTGCTGGAAGTTAAAGCAGCTTACGTGGCCATGTTAAACAATACTAACGCTATTTATCACAACAACGACCCAAATACTCGTAAACCCAAATCTAATCTTAGTGTTAAAAACAAGTCTATAATCGCTCCAGTTTAGGAAGACCTTAAAAAAGGGATGGGCATGGTTAAAAAAGCAAGTTATTCATGCAGAGTTGATTATAAATATTACAATAATCCTAATGATTTGATTAAAAGACTGAGACTTTTGTACGAATCTACTTTAGCCAGCCACGACAGGCATAGAAACGAGATGATCGAAATTTTATCAGACATGCATTAACGACAAATCATAACCACTAGGGAAAAAATAGTGGCTTATCAAAATTTAGGGTTGGGCTGAATAAATTAAGAAACAGCTTAAGCTAAACATCAAAATTCATCTAACGGAAATAGTTTGCAATGCTCGTCAATTCTATGTACACTACAAAATCTGCAATATTCACAACAACCATTCCCCAGGCTCAGTCGAACATCAAATACTTGCTTAATTTTCAGGCATAATCTCTACGTAGACATGAAGGCCCCATCAAGACACTGCCAACATTCCATTTGACAGGCCTCTCAAAAGCCTGATGGACGATCAGGATGATTGATCCCACCTCGACTCAAAAAAATTGAGTAGCGCGGTGTCCATAGAACTAATATTTTGCGTCCTCTTTCACCATGACACTGTGGCCACATCAGAATGGTAAACTGTTGTTTTTAATACTGCCGAATACATATATATAGAGAATACAAAATAATACATTTAAAAACCGTTAGTTGTCAAACTAAACAAAACTATTTAAACTTTGTGCCCCTGGTATATCTCACCTCACATTCAAAGCCATTTTATTCTAAGACTCACTGTTCACGAGTTATATGTAGTTATTTAAAAAATATAAACTTAGCGGCAACCACGCAGTAAATAGTACAACACACCTGAGAAGCAGCTAGGGGATGTCACATTCCAAGCCGTTTCATTCTAAGACTAACAGTTCATGAGTTACGGCCAGTTGGAAATTTGTTCACTTCCTTACCCCCCCCCCCCAACGGACGGTACGGAGATAAATGACACGACCTGGATTTGGGTGTTGTTTAATAACACATCTGTAATGCGTAGTGCAGTAGCAACCAGGACCATTGAACTGTAACTATGGTTAGATCAAAGCCCCCCCCCCCCTGCTAAGTACAATGAACTCATCCGACCAAACGACTTACAGCCACGACCGGCATGGGTCTTTCACATTTTGCGTGAGCACAGATTTCAGATTTGAGTTCATTACAGCCCATAAAAAATTGGTTCTCCAAAACATTTAACCCTTTAACACTCAAAACGACCACAACAGGGAGCAAAAAATGGCTCGGTTTCCTGTTATCTAATACAAATTCGACTGAGAATCAGATTAAACTTTGGTTAGTAACCGAATGGGGAAGGGTTAAGCCATTTATCTGATTTTTGTGTGCATCTTAATGAATATCTGATGCGTGCAAGTACAAAGTTTAAATTCATCATGTTCAATATTTTTCAAAATATTTTATGTTGTTGTAAGCCTATAAAACAACATAATTTTTAGTAGAAATTTAATTATCCAAATTTTTTTTTTTTTTTACCACCACCAGCCCCATTTAGTTCGGAAAACTGACGTTCAACTATACTAAATAAAAACTAAATTTTAGACCGATGAAAAAGAAAAGAAAGTTGGTTCTCTGGTAATTTTCCTAAGAGATCTGTGCAGGCGGGCGGAATTTTAGTTTTTTTTCAGTCCTATTTTTCCTTGAATTTTGAGAAATTATATTTTATTTTGGGTAAAATAAAGAACACTGCCTTATAAATTTGCTTATCACGTGTCTCTAAAATTATTTATGACAAGACTGTTAAATAATTTTATATATTTCATTTCATGACTGAGGACTATGTTTTAATCTTGGACTGTTATTTTTATTGGTTCGTTTCTTTTTTATTTCCCATTAAAATATCAGTGCGGCCAGAGGCCTGAGAACCAACTTTTTCTTTTTTTGCTTGGTCTTATAACTATATTAAATAAAAGACGAATTTTTACACTTACCCTGAGGTACTCTTCTTACGTGTTGCAGCTTCAAATTCCAAAACCATTTTGAGTCCAACAGGAGTAATAAGCTGCTTATATAAGCAGAATTGCACTAACATTATACAATAATGACGTCATTTAAAGATTGCGTAATTATTGCACCATGTTGTACAATAATGGCATCATTTAAAGATGGCGTCGTTATTGCACCACATGAGGAAACCACCGGGTATAAAAGTAGGTTTCTGAGCCCGTGTGGCTCATTTCCTGCCCGACCATTGGACACACCAGAACATGCTAGCAAAGTAAGGTAAGATTGATTGTTTTCTTAAATTTTCAATGAAGCAAGTATTAAAGTATTGATTTTTTTAATGGACCATGGCCAGTAATTTTCCCATAGAATTGAAAATAATTTAATGCTAAAACTCCATAAGAAGGTTATTGCATTTAAAACTTGTCAGTGCTTTATGTGTTAATTTTCAGTTCTCAATGAGGACCATTTTTTATCTTTACCAAATATTTTTCCACTTCGTTTTTTTTTTATTTTCAGTCAAAATAATGGTGTAGGGCAGAACACTAGAACCAACTTTTTCTTTTTTTAAATTTGCCTAACATCACCAATTTAACCACTTGACTACCAACTACGTATTTTTACTGCTGAAATTTGCAGCAAAAAAAAACACCGCGTAAATTTTTGGGAGCCAAGTGGTTAATGAACTCAGTGCGTAAATAAATAGTCAAAAGATTACATATATTTGTGCAACCGAAATGCAACAGTCGGCTTGTTCCTTAAAATTGGGTCAATGATTTTAGAAATAAACAAACAGCATTCAACCGAACAGTTTATTGTTAAAACGGAAGAGAGAAAGTCGTTTTCACGCAACTCTTGATTTCGCAAGGCTAAACAAGTAAAAGTAAGTGGCGCTCTGTATGCTAAAAGTGGTTTTAAGCACAGATGATGTAAAAAAATTCCTTGAATGCCACCGCTAAAAATATTCCCTGATTTTTTTAGTAGTGATCCGATAGTATTTTTTTCGTCAATATTCATTAATCGGCATTTTAAACAAACCTTTAGTCGCTGTGGAGTATGTGGACTTACTTTGCTAGAGGGTGAACTGCATAATAAGAAGTTCAATGAACTAGACACTCTTCTGCCCTAAAGCAACTATGCGTTACAGGTAAAAAAATTAAATGTATTCGGCCCTCCTCTCTCCTCCCTGTCCAAAAAAAACGCGGGAGTATTCCCAAGCTATAAAAGGCTAACTAAGTACCTTTTGTAGTCAGGAAATGACTAGGATCTACGCCAGAGATGTAAGCATTTGTGTCGGAAAATGTAAGAATTTTAAATTGTGCCCCTGTTCCCCCCTCCCTGTCCTAAAACAAAACGCGGGAATTATCCCAAGCTATAGAAGGCTGACTAAGTACCTTTTATATTAAGGAAATGACTAGGGTCTACGCCAGAGATGTATCCATTTGTGTCGGGAAATGGAAGAATTTAAAATTGTTCCCTCCTCCCCCCCCCCCCGCCCCCAGTCTTAAAAAAACCGCGGGAGTTATCCCTAGCTATAGAAGGTTAACTAAGTACCTTTTATAGTCAGGAGACGACTAGGGCATAGCTATAACCATTTTGTATCGGGAAATGGAAGAATTAGGATAAAACACCCCTTCTCTCCCCTGTCCTAAAAAAAACCGGGGGAGTTGTCCCAAGTTATAGAAGGCAAAGTAAGTACCTTTTATAGTCAGGAGACAACTAGGGCGTAGCTGTAACCATTTTGTATCGAAAAATGGAAGAATTAGGATAAAACACCCCTTTTCGCCCCTGTCCTAAAAAAAGTGCGGGAGTTATCCCAAGCTTTAGAAGGCTAGCTAAGTACGTTTAATAGTCAGGAAACTACTAGGGTCTACGCCAGAGATGTAACCATTTGTGTTGGGAAATGGAAGAATTAGATTTCTCCCACCCCCCGACAATTTGGAGCCCCATCGGACTTCTGTTCGGCCCTGCACCGAAAAATAGGGGCTCGGTGAACAAACCACCAACACTGCTGTAAAAAACGTGTAAAAATAATCAAATAGACATTATTTTTAGTATAATGAAATTCCTAGATCATGTTTGGTTTTAGAAATGTATAGCTGTCAGTTATACTTACGCACATAATTCCTGCTCTAGTTATCCTTCGTGTGACATTTATGCTCAGAACGGTTTAACTGGAGTAGCCTCTCTAGTGAATGAGTACATGTCCTATTGAGTTTATTGGGGCCATCATACTCACAAACGTTTTTTTGTTCGTCTTGAGTGGCCAAAGCAAATTCTCCGTGAGCTTATGCAGATACCTTAGCATGGTAGATAAATTATTGTGCCGTAATTAGACATAGCAGTTCTATTTCTTTGTCTGTGTATCAATGGTAAAATACTCCAAGTGCTACTCCTATCATGATGGTTTAATAATTTTCAACCAAACTTTTCTCACATTGTGTGTAGGGAGTACATGTTCCTGTGAATGTATGAATGTGTGGTACCACGAAGAAAGTAGACCTTCCCACATGCCCCATCTGGACGGGGTTTTCCTGATGGGTTGCTCGAAAGGGATTGCTCTGCGTTTTCCCCTACTACTTTAGAACCCAACGTGTTGCCGTATTTGTTTTCTGGTATCCACAGAAATGACTTTTAGAGTACACTTTTATTGATTGAAACATACCTATTTATGCTACGCAAGTTTAGATAAAAACTATGTGCGTGGATGGTGTATCCTTCTGGTTATCATATTTCTTGTAATCTGTTAATTTGAACGAGAATTTTAAAGTTCACTTTTTATTGAGTGAAGCACCTTAATTACATTACGCAAGTATAGACAGAAAAGTGCCTAATCTTATTAATTATAGACTTTACTTTTATTGGCTGAAACTGACCAAACTTATGTTACGCAAGGGTAGACACAAAACCTACGAGCTTTGATACAGTATTCTTTTGATACAGCATTTCATCTAATCCTTGTTTATACATGCGTTAATTTATTGAAATTTAACTTAATTATTATATGCAAGTGTTCCCACAATATGCTGTGATGTGGTAATAGTATTTCATCTAATCTACATTTATGTAAACGTAAATTGTGGCATCCATTAAATTGAATGAAACTGTCCTGTGTTACGTAAAGCAATTCTAAACACAAAAGCTTTGAGCTTGGATGAAGCATCCTTATTGTTACATCGTTTCATCTAATATATGTTTATGTAAACATAAATTTTATGGTCCCCTTTGATTGACTGAAAATTACTAAAAATATATCACAAAAGGGTAGGTACAAATGCTACGACCTTGTACGCAGTGTCATTTATGGTTATTAATTTTCATCTCTGTTTATGTGTACTGAATTTTAGAGTCAGCTTTATTGACTGAAACTAACACACGTTTTTTAACCAAGGATCGACAAAAAAAATTACTACCTTGGATGGAGTATCCTTCTGATTACAGCATTTCATATAATCAATGTTAACATAAACATGAATTTTACACTTCACTTTTATTTTTTGAGACTCGTCTCACCTACATTATGTTATGCATGTGTTAATTTGTTAAATGTTTTTATTAAAGGTGTGCAAGTATACTTTGGAAGACCTGTACATTTCAGGACGTTTTCTTTAGATAAAAGAGTGACGGAAAAGGAATGTCAAAACAAATTTCGAAAAGTATGCTACTAAATCCTTAAAATATTTTGTAATTATTAATAGCCTGTAAATTGGTTTACGTTTTCATCACTTTCATTTTGTATACCCGATCATTTCGGTCTCACAAAATTCGTCTCACAACAAAAATTAACCTGCAAAAAATTTAAATTTTACGAAACAAATTCGACGTTATTCTGAATGCTTTCAGTATTCTTTGATATGCCAATATAAGGCTTGACCGTGTTTTCAAATATGCTAGTTGTTTGTATGTGAATAAATATTTTTATTAACGAAAGTTGGAACAACTCTTCAGAGGTGCAAATAATTGTATTAGATGGTACTGAAAATAATTGTAGTAGGTGGAACGGTGATACTGAAACACTATTGCAGTGATACACTTATATCCTATTGGACCTAGGCTACCACACCAATTATAAAACTACTTTACAATTTCCATTATGTAATTCCACAATTTAAAATTGAAGCTTTTAATGTCTGATCTAATTAATGTTCACCCTAACCCAAAAAGAAACTTAACTACATCATAGTATCTTCAGTATGGAGAAAGTCTGAATAATTTGGCTGCTAAATGAAGAGCTTGGCTGATGCCAATTTAGATTTGTTTTCAGGAGAAAGTTCATTTTAACATTGTGTCTTCCTTAAGAAGTAACATTTTGATATTGTATAGTTTCATCTGTTCACCTCATTGTTTACAATGATGTTAGGCTGATTTTACGTAATGGAGAATTGTAGACAGATTATAATTAACGACATAAAAAATGTAGGAAAAAAGGTAGGTAATGAACAATGGCTTCACATTCTGAATTACTTTGCAAGAACGACTTCTCCAGAGATGAGTTATAACACCGTGCGAAGCAATAAATTGAAAAAAAATAATTAGACACAAATCGCTGTAAATAATATTAAGGAAAATTGGAAATAAGCCATCAGCAAAAATTATACACTAGAAATAACGTAGTTCAGTAGCTGGTTCGAATCTGGGTCGCGCTAATCCGATGAAATGTAAGTGCGTAAAGGTGTCTTACTGAACTAAGTTATTTCTAGTGTATAATTTTCGCTGTTGGCTTATTTCCAGCTTTCCTTAAAGTGAGGAAAGATACAAATTACTACTTTATGAACTATTTTTTCAATGAATGAGGACATCAGAATTCACTGTGACTTAAGTTCGTTGTTTAATAACTAACACTTATTATGCCTGGACTTCAATGCTAGCATTGGTCGTAAGGATTATTATTTTTTCACTTGGCAATAATAGTTTCCAAGACGGGCTTACGCACCCATGTTACTAGGCAATTCACAGCATCTTTATTAGGGTTATTAGCACATAAACTTTTTTACTGTTTAGTGTCGTTTGGTTTTACCTGCTTGCTTTCTTCACGATTTAACTCCTTTATCAGGATAGATTTTAGTATAGTGCAGCACCATTGTTAACTTCATTTTTTATTTTTTATTTGTGATAAAACATCTCAGAAGAAGTACGGCTTTTGGTCTCGACACTAGGTCCATATATACTATGAAGCGGTGCACCTAGCGTGCAGCTACCGATAAGAGCTACTGTAGGAAACCTCCAAACATGACCTCCAACCAAAGCTATTTAGGAATTATTCCATGATCGAAATGGTAATTCCTAATAACAGCTTGCTAGCAGTTCTACGGCCCTTAGCATGGCTAGAGAATAATTTCCATTTTGTAAGGTTTAAAAAGTAGCCTTATTTTTTCACCACTGATAATTTCTCAACCTTGCAAAATTGTAATTGTTTCCAACTGTGCTATTTTTGGGTCGCAGAACTGCTAATAAGCTGTTAATGGCGAAACAATGCCGATAAAATTGCAGGTAAGATAGATCAATAAACATGTATCGAGCATATCGAAACAACCTTCACAAAAACCTGTAAATGTCTCTTTTGGGTACCACCATCAGTGCCCCCACACTCCACCACTGTACTTCATATCCGCCACCCACCAGCATCTCATAATTTATTTTCCGTTTGCATCAATACGTGTAAATAAGAGTGTTGAAACTTCTGCAAACCTGTAAAAAAGTATATAATACAAAGTAACAGGTTATGCTTGCTCCATGACTGTTTACTGGAAACTGTAATTCTCCATGATTGTTTAGTAGAAACCGTCACCCATTGCAATATTTCAATCAACGTGGGGGTCACCATTTTGTGTTTCAAAAAACCCACAAAATTTTTTTATTCAACCAAACCTCGCCGAATATGATGATTCCATGCTATGTTTTGATTTCCTTATGTTTTTTATTCTAAATGTACTTGACATACTTGACAGTAGCTGTCCCCAATTCTAGTGATTTTCTATTGATATTACTTAGTAAAATTGTATTTCTCACCTTCTGTCTTCATGGCTATGGCTGGGAATGCATCAAATCTCCAAAGTGCCTTCTAAAACCAAAAATACAATCTTGGAAAACTCGCGACTTTTGAAGACAATTTAGATGCTTACTAGAAGCTGCACATGCATAGTGATATTGTGCCATCCATTCGATACCCTGGCCTAGCTACAGACCCACATTAAAAAAAAGACAATCTATCGATATGATTAAATCCCAAACGAGTTTGTAATTTATGGTAGAGGGGGCATGATAGTACCTGAAACATGCTTTTGGGAATATTCAAAGCTATCATTAGTACTAAAGTAATCCCTAATACATGGAAATCTTCCAGGGTAACGCTTATTTATAAAGGACATGGGAAATCTGGAGTGTTTGTAGTGTGCCATCCTTTAAGGAGGCACACCTCACACATGTATACTTACTGGCCACTAGGGCTATTGTAAATAGGATGATCATATGCACAACCACCAAGGGGTTCTTTATTGCAGGCAATAAAGTTTATATTAGGTTGTGTTGCCATACGGCGGATGCTGCTCCGTTTGTCACTAAACTATGTCTGTTTACCTTCAGTATGAACCCACGACAATGCAATCACGGAATATTAAGTGTATTTACGTAATATTTTAAAGTCTGGTGTTTTAGGCTGAAAATACTTTTAGGTCAATCAAATGATCACCTTAACAGAGAATTCCACTTATTCATATGTTTCCCACAACATGACGCATGCGTTGCCACAGCGGAGGCGTGTCGTTATCTGTGTAACAGAATCGTATAAATGCTAACGTAGTGACGATGTTATTTATATATCTAGTCAGTTTCTTTAAGCAAATGGTGTATAAACTAAATTTACAAGACGCAAATTACTGTGGTAAATTTGTAAAGTATATTACAATAATTTAATTACAAAGGGTAATTAGTGAGAAATTACATTTTTGTGGTTTTATGGGTAATTATTGTTCAATTTATAGGTACAATTTACAATTTTCAATTGACTACAAAGTTATTTCAAATGATTAAATGAAATTTTTATAATTTGCAGGTTGGTTATTTCCAAAATTGACTGTTTAAACTTTTTGATTAAAAGAATTAATTGAAGTGGGAAATTAAATTCATTTATGAATTTTTTGAGTAACTAATTAACATGTTTCATCTATGAGTAGCAGTCAAGACGAAAATATAGATTTAAATGTTATTCAATTAGGAAAACAGCAAAGGAGTCGAAGGAAAGTATGAACAACACTCTCAAAGTAGAAGATTATGCTGCGGCTGAAAATAGTGATTTTGAGTATGCCTCTGGCACCTGAGACATGCTTATCAATATCCCCCCCCCCCCCCGCTCGTGCTCCCTTAGGATATAAGTGGTTAAGTGAGTTTGACCCGTGGAATATCTACTTCGAGAGGGTTGAGGTAAACTTAGCCACTTATTCTTATTTCAATTAAAAATCTTCAATTTTTATCCTTGTACATTTTAACAAGTAAAGTGAAACTTCAATCATATAACCCCTTCTTTCTATGGCACACTTGACGTTTTTGTTTGCAATATATTTTATAAGCCTGCACAATTTATAGGCCTAAACACGTTCTAGGCCTATCCTTTTCAGACGACCCTGTATATAAGGTTGCCCGCCGTATGGTGGACACTGCTCACGTTAGGAGGAACTGTGTCACGGAATATAGCAAAACCAAAGGATTCTGTTAAGACTCGTAGAAAAGTTAGTAATGTTAGCATGTGTGCAAAGTCTCCACTGTAATCTTGGGCCCTCAGTTAGACAACGAAGCAGAAAGTCATACTCTTTAGGCAAACTGCAAAATGGCTTTAGGAAAGACAGGCGGTCGTAGGACAGGTAAACAATTATATATGGCTTTTTTAGATATCACAGAAACTATAAGCAGAGTAGCTATTCGGCAAAATTTATTATATATGAACTTTGGTTCGAGGTTTATCAGAATTTTTAAGAACTTATATAAAGGGGAAAGAATAAAATACTACTTCTTGGGTTAGCGGGAAAACGGTTGGATTGAGTGTTAAGTAGGGGTGAAACAGGATTTAACCTCTCACCTAAAATATTTAGCTTATTGTTTAGTAAACTTTCTTACTGACTGCAATGGGAGTAGAGTGCAAAACGTTTTGACGATGATGCTGGGCTTCTAGGTTTACTACTTGCTCATGATGAGTAGTAAGGGAATTGAAAAAAAAACAGGCCCTTTCGAACAGGCCCTACAGTAAACCCGTGTATTTTTTCATGTTTATAATACTCCAATTTGAGTATTATTTTTTTGCAGGTTTTTTTAATGGTGGTGTTTATCACTGTGTGTCTATTTTAAAAAATGGTCAAAATTTATCTTACCAAAAAAAACAAAAGAAACGCAGTGCATAGCGGAAATGGTTGTTAAAAAAACTGGAGGAAAACATTAGCGTTTGTTTTGTCACGAGCTGAAAAGGCCAATGACATGGCATATTTTCACTTTTACTGCATAGCAGAAATGGTTGCTTTGTCATAAGCTCAAAAGACCAATGACCTAGTTTACTTTCGCTTTTTACTGAGTAAACTGACAGCCAGGAATTGAGGTCAAAATCAAAACCTTGAGATGTTTGCCTTGCGGAAAAAGTCCATATTGGCGAAAAAATTAGCGATAATGCTATATTCAAATAAAAAGGCCAATTTTGATTATGAGAATAGCGTCCATTTTTTCCTAAATAGAATTTTTTTGGGGAGGTGGGGAAGTACGACAAAACGTTCATGAGGGACACAAAATTCTACAGAATAAGGTCGGAAAAAAGTTTGGTAAAATGTGGATTTTCTTATCAAAACTCAATTTAGACGGGACATATCATTCAATGCCTTATGGATGAAGTTCTCTCTCCTGGGAGTGTAGAGTGTGCCCTGTAACTATCGGGGAAGAAGGCTAACCCGATTTTGCACACCACTAAGATTTTCGTCAACGTTGAACGAAAGCTCCGAGGCGTGCCAAGAAACACTAACCAATATTTATGTAGGCCTAGAGAGATGAGCCTCTTCTTGCAACGTAGGTAATTTTGTTTATTTTGACAAAACAACAAGCCTTTATATACTAACTGAACTTAAAGGGACATTAAAAATAAATTCACGAGGTGAATGAGATTTAGGCTTCTCCTTCTGTATGTGTGTGTGTTTTATATTTGTCTTTCTACGGGATAGGGGTAGGAGGGGAGGGGAGGGGGACTGAGTGTGTGACGGAGCCTACAGCAAAAATTTTATGAGAGACTCATCATCAATAAGGCCGCGAAAAAAGTTTAGTTCAAATTAAAAAGGACTAAGTATTGAAAAAGGATCAAGTGTGATAGTGGCCCATCCACATTGTCACTTATACATCTCAGTGCTAACATCCAATGCTCCCTGCCTCTGACTCCATGCAAGGTGCACAGAATACTCCTGGAATGTTCAGCACAAGACCGATAGGGCTGCTGCAATGAAGCCATGTATGCAGTTCGCTCCTATAGTAATCTCATTATAATCAAGTAAACTCTTTGTACACCATCAAAAGAGTATTTACTTAAATGTGGGATGAATCGGTGATCATCATCCTCACAGAAGCCATGAGGCTTTTTATTTAGTTTTACTTATTTTGAAAATGCTACGAAAACGTTCAAAATTGTTCTTTAACCAGAAACAACATACATATGCGCATGTCAAGAAATAAAGTTGGATAAGTTTTCTTTAATGTAGAGGCCTACAAGCAAATTTCACAATTATCCCAGATTAGTTTGACGGTTTTTTGTTTGTATTTTTCGTAACCAACAGATTTCTTTTAGCTACATAACACGGTAACAGCCACGTAAATTACTTTCCAATTTTTGCCATTATTTAGTGTGAAACTAAACTTCTAGAAGATTGATATTGACTAAAAAATCGCCAGATGCATGACCAAGTCTGGTTTTTTGGTACATTTGGCAAATCTTTCATCACAATCCGCCAGTAATACTGTTTTGAAAATCAAAACTACTTTAGCACGGAAAGAAACTCAGCCATCGTGTTTGCAGACCAACGACCCTAAGCGTTCCCGCCTAACGACGCATCTAGGTCAAAATGAAGCCTTGAACACTTCTTAACCTTCGCATTGGACTTTCACTTATGCTAACGTAAACAAAACCCTAGCCGGCAGAATAAAACAAATTCGTACTTAAAACTTTTGTTGAAAAAGTCGGAATTTCGTCAAAAATAGGATTATCACCCTGCAGATTTTTTAAACTATTACGTGCTGTGTGATTACTAAATTGCGGAAATGAAAATCTTTATCCTAAAACAGGTTTTAAGCCTTGTAATAATTCTAAAAACTTTTAGGAGTTTTCTATGTAAAAATAAATGTTTACCTGCTCTGCTGACATGATGCTTCACCCTGCAAAATTAGTTTGGCAAATACTCGATAAGTGTGACAAACCAGACTTTTAAAGGGATTATTTATGTCAGTAAAATTCTAGCCCCCAAGACCAGTTTGAAAAATGAGTCTGGGAAATGAACTATGATGTGAATGGGAACTTCCTAGGCGCCATTTTGGATTGTGCAATTTAAACTAGCTTTCTTTGGGAACGAGGTCAGCAAAATGGGTATTTAACTTAGATTTTCAGTGTTTCAAATCAGTACTCTCCTGGATTTCCAAGAGAATGCTCGGGCTCCCTAGTCGGATATATTAGATGTTCTTCGACAGGATACAAAATTAGATTTTTTTTTACTAACAAGTGTCTACGCTAGCTCAGATATATTAGATAGTCTTTAACAGGACACAAAAGTAGGTTTTTTATACTAACAAACATGAGCAATCTAGAGGTCTTGAAAGCTAACCTAGTACTTTCACAGAATTAGAGTTGCTTATGAAGCAGTAAGTATATATTTTATTATTTTTATAGTTATTTTAGTATTTTCAAAGGTAATAATAATATTTAGTGCTTGTGAGTAGGATCATGTTAAAACATAATATTACTTCAATAATGCTGATTATTAGAGTCTAGTTGAAAAGTTTCTAAGTTGGTTGGTTGGTCTAAGAGAACAGAAGCATGGGAAAGGGGGAATTCAGACCACATAATGGTGGGAATGCAGAGGTGGCGGAGGTAACAGAGGCAGAGGTTCAGCTTTACGTGTTTTTCCGCTTTTTTAATTTCCTAAAAACCAATAAAATGTAATGCAAGTCATAAATAACTTAATCTAGTTAGTTAACTTTCCCCGGTTGACAGTTGGAAAATTTCTCATCCCTGCAGGGGGAGTTACTGTAGCTTTAATATTTTCAAAGTTACTAATTTTCCAAGTTGATAGGATAAGAAAATAGATTATCAGTACAAAAAGCCAAAATTATGAGTGTGTAGCAATTTAAACATAAAAATAGATTAAAAATAGCATAACCTAAACTGTTGGAAATAAAAAGTGCATTATCACTAAGGTTAAACTTGCCAGGGGCACAAAGTTGAAGATAGTTTTGTTTAGTTTCACATTTAAGGGATTTTAATAGCCACTTTTTACTTAGTTTTCTTTGCATTTACGAATTCAGCAATATTAAAAAACAATAGTCTTTGTCTTTTTTACAAGCCCACAGTATTGGGAGAATGTGAATGCAAAAAAATCGAATTCTTGGACACAGCGTCATTCATTTCTATTGTATGTCAAGGCAGGAGCAAATGCCCTTGTTTGTTTGGTCTGGCTCGTTTGAATGACCCGTCAAACAAGAATATTAGCTTTAGTCTAGGGCATCTTGAGACTTTTGTCTGAAAATTTATTCAAGTATCTCATCCTTAGATCGTGTCTAGAGAAGGGCAGTTGTGAAATATTGCAGTTTTCGTATTTTGCAGAGAATTGAAAAAAGAGTTGTGAACTGATTTCCATTAGTTGAAGTTTAGTGTTAGCTTTTTTTTTTTGGGGGGGGGGGGTGTTAAAAGTAATGGCTAACATGTAAAGTCAGTTGCTTTGATTCGAATTTCTAATCAGAGAGGGGGGGGGGGAGATGTTTGTAATTTTACATGTTATGTTAAAAGTAATGGTTAACATGTAAACAGGCATGAGACATTTCAGCTAATTAGCTGATTTCAGCTTTTTTGTGCTGAGGTACATTTTCAGTTAGTTTCTGATTTCTTTTTTTATACTTCTGACTTAATTTGGAAGTATGACAGGTTTTCCATTAAAACTTAGGTGATTCTTAAAAGCAACGTTAAAAGCAACGTTAACAGCAACGTTAAAGCCTTAAGTATTCAGCTTGTTTTCAAAAAATCCTTTTCCTTTATACTTTAAACCATTGTTAATTTTTGTTCCTTTGACATCTTTAACTTTCAGTAAGTTTTTGCAATAGATTGGAGAGATTTGTTTGCCAGGTTGGTTGAGACATCTTGACGTTTATCTGTATACCTTTTTTAATATTTAAAAAAATGGGGAGGGGGGTCAATCTATCGAGTAAATTGATTCGAAGTAATTCATTAAAGACCCAGTTTGTGATAAGAGGAGCAATAGTCTGAGAAGTAAAAGAAAACACGACTGCCACGGTTGGAACTCAAACCTCATAACAGCCGCTTACTAAGTCGGGCATATTATCAGTATGCTGATGTCCTGAGTTCTAGTCTCTGTTGGGACAGTTGTGTTTTCTTTTTCTTTTAGGTTGTTGTATCTCTTATTCTCACAAACTAACTGGGACTTTTCATGCACGTTGTTTTGTTTTATTCCTTACTCTGTCACCGTGTGCTTTTTTTTGGGGGGGAGGGGGGGGTTTTCAGCTAATTAGCTGATTTCAACTTTTTGTGCTGTGGAACATTTTCAGTAAGTATCTATTTTTTTGGTACTTCTGACTTCAGTTTTTGAACTTAGGGCAGGTCTTCCATTCAAATTTAAGTAAATCCTAAAACCGACCTTAATACAAACCTTAAAAATGTTCAGTTATTTTCAGAAAAATCTATCGTACATCCTTTTTTTGGCTCAAAAATACTTTTTCAGTTTTTTTGTTCAAGGCCACTCTCGTACCGGGGGGGGGGGGGGGGTTATTCTTATAATTATAAATGATGTCTGTTAATAAGTTTGGACAATCGTTGAAAAGGACGAGAGGGGAAGGAGGTGAAGTGGTGGGGGTCGGTCCGAGAGGGCAGCCTGGAATAGGGTACGTGTTGACACCTGAAAGCAAGTACGATATGCAAAATCAAAATTTAACCAAAGTAGGAGCAGCTATAAATTCTGAAGACGTGGTAAATTATTCTCAGATCGATACTCTGAAAACGGAAATTCAGAAACTTAAAACCGACTTGCCTCCTGCTATTACTCATCTCCGCGACGAGTTGGCTTCTGCCGTTTCTAGCATCAAACAAAATGCTTTATACTTAGATGACGGGAATTTTTACGCGAAGAAGAAGCAAATTAGGACGTAGCTTTGCCCCGGCACGCTGCTGATGCGGCAACAAAAGTGTACATTGACAGAAATTGCCTATTATAGGACGATCAGAAAGTATACTTCAATGCAATCCACAAGCAGATTAGAAACTTAAGCGATCCTACTTCGGCGAATGATGCTGTTACTAAGCTATTCGTCACCAATAATTGTTTGTTACAAGACGAACAGAGAGGGCACTTTAATGCCTCGAACAAACAGATTAGAAACCTAAGCAAACCAATTTTTCCGAGTGACGCGGCTGCAAAGAAATTTGTGCAAGAAAACAGTTTCACACTGATCAGTTTCAGCATGAAAAGTCCTTTGGAGAAAGTGAACTATTGGTTCGTTAATTCCGATCCTCTCTCGAGCATCGTGTGTAGAAGTTCAGGTTTAATTCATAAAACAATTTTGTACTGCAGCGAGCAGAGCATTGCGCTAATTGCTAAATGTAAAATAGGTACGAGAGCCCTACATTACTAAACTAAAGGACGAGCATTCGACAGCTACTGTTTTCGAAAATCCTTATGTAATGGAAAAAAATTTGCCTATCACTGTAGAGGCATTCGAAGAGTTTCATGTAGAAGACGTTTATTTCCAATTATATTTGCACGTAACGTGTCAATAGCTGACTCGTATCATCCTACCTAAAATGGCTTCATTATTACGAGCCTTAGAGAAGGCACTTAGGAAAAATAAGAAAAAGTGACCGCACAAAATTTGGTCAAGGTTTTGTACGCGTATGTAATTGTATTTTACTCCCGGTCCCAAGTAGTTAACCACAGATCGGGGAGGACCCATGCTGCCAAAACTATTGAAATAACAAGGTTCTCGCAAAACGGTGGAATAAGCTACCCAATGACTTCCATCTCCATCTTAGAAATCTTCCAAGTTTATTATTCCGTTTTCACCAGTAGGCCAAAGTTTTAATGGAAGCGTGTCTTTATTATAAGTACCTCTGAATTTTGGAATTTTCATTACTCTAGCCAATCCGTTTAAGTTTGTTAAAGGTTTATTAAAATCGATTAAACCTTGGGCGGTCTTAAGTAAAGACATTTGCCACGAGGCTATTTTTTTTGCTTCTTTTTTTTGCTTAATTTTTTTTCTTCGAGCCTGAACCTTCCACTTGCTTGTGATGCCGCACTAGTTCAGTCAGAATGTTTATGCCTTTTTTACGGCGGATACCACCCCTGCCGTTCCACCCACCAATCCTCCAATCCCGGCTAAAATTGGTCCTAACAGTGCCAGCGGCTAAAAGCCACCTTTCTTTTTTCGTGATCTTGTTTTGAGCACCATATCGTTTTTATTATTATCGTTATTATTTAATAAACAACTTCGACTTTGCCTCTGTCCAACTTTAGATTCATTTTCCTGTCCCCAATGAGCAGAGTGTGACAAGTAGTATTAGCCGGTACTGCTGCTCTAAACTTCAGTTCGACTTGTATGTCCACGATTCCCGATTGAAGTCTCTCGACTGTTTGGAGCAATCCAACACCACGACAGGATAGGCTTTCTTGAACTGAATCAAGTCGAAACTCAAGTCATTGGCATCGTAGCACAGCTGCCTAAATTGCTGCGCCATTCTGTAAAAGCCGACATACTCTCCAGTAGCTTAAGTAGTATTTAGATCGAGAAATGGAAAACACTATGAATTTAGAGTGACGTGGGCATCTTGCAGACTGCAGTGATCGAACACGCCAGGGTTTTTAACTAGAGCGTCCTGCCTATTAGTTTGAAAAGCTAGAACTATACACAACACGCCAGGTGAAGGTGGAATTTTCAGGGAGCTCACAGCTATCGTAATGCCAGTGCCTAAATCCTAAATCCACGGTTGCTCCGTGGTCGATAAGATTGTAGAGTTTAAGTTTCTGCTCGTCCGAGGCAGTGACGAGTGGAACTATCCAGCTGATGCTATTTAGAACGAGTTTGCCATCGGCCACGGCCGCTGCTTTGAATATGTCGTTCGTATCACTCAATCTCATGAGTGTGAGCATGTGTTTAGTTCCGTAGATTAGCTCATCGTAATTTTCGAAAAATCCCATGATGTGTTTCAACGGGATGGCAAATGTAAAGCTTCCCTTGGGAGTTGTTTCAACGATGATGGACGCATGCTGCTGTTTGTATCCCAAGTTGTTAGTCAATTTGGCATCTACTGAAGCCTCACTGTCCAACACCCAGCACTGGCCGAGCAGAGCTGGTTGCGCCGCCGAGCCGTAGGTGAGCAGTCCCTTCATCAGAGTACCAAACCCAGGATAATTTAACTCGTCAACTTGCTTATAACCGAGATGGTATTTGATATTAGAAAACAAGAACATGGGAGCATTATTAAACAACACGGCTACGTCAACATCGGCATAAGCTGAGTCATCAGCATTCAGCAACCTCCCTTTAATCAGAGGTAGCTGTTGGCGATGTGCAGAAATAAATCTTGGTTTTCTACATGTATGCGGATTTCCGAATTTACTTTGTGAAGATTGGTTCCAACAACAGGATTGTATTCGTGGTAGGTGTAAGACTCGACCGATAAATCGTACACGAGAGGTTCGTTGATTTTTAAGTAATCTTCTACTACGCTCATTTTCTGGGTGTTGTTATGAATTTGATGAAAGCTTTGTTTCCAGGCGTCAAATCGTTTGTTTTTTTTTATTATTAGAGTTAAAATTAAGAAAGTGTCCTTTCCCTTTTTTCCAAACACGAGCATTTTTATCCTTTTTTAATTTAATTTGTAGATCTCAAATGATGTCGCACCGTGAGTGTCTCACCATTTAAATCCAATGGCTCGTTGGTCTGAAACGTGAGCCAAACTCTTATACTTCTGATTAACTTTGTAGTAACTGGGAGATAAATTAAATTATGCGGGGACTCTATGATTTTGAAACCTGGCAGTGAATTGGGATAAAATGAATATAAAGTGGGCTGAGTGTCTCTGTTTAGGTACGAATTACCTATGATATCCACGTGTACAAAAATTATATTTGCCCTCATAATGTCGACTATATTTCGACTTTCACTGCTTCTGACGTAGTTGCCTAAGTCAAATCCTAAGACGGTAGCCAACTCTTGTCACCCGAAAAAGATATTCCGTAATTCGGACCGGTAATTATCAAGTTGGTTCTTAAAGTGTTTAGATTTGGCAGAATCATAATAGCATCCTTGCTGTGCCCATTTGCATCTATCGCTGACTTGAGAAATGTATTCAAATCCTCGATTTCGTAAGCACCGGTACTTACTAACACTTTGTGCCATGAAGTGCCAGCATCTGTACTGTACTGAATTTCGTTATTTTTTGAGGTGATGTTGTGAATACCATTTTAAGTGTCTAAATTAAGTAGAGCCAATTCGTAATTTTTTTCAGAGTCCAAATGAAAAGGTGAATTTAGATTACTTTTCAAGTCAGACTTTTTTCCGGTGATATTGATCGAACAGGAACCATGATGTCGTTTTTTTAAAGAGATCAAAAAGATTGTACTATAGTAAAAAAGAGCAACCTTAAAGAACTCGAGATGAAATATTGCTGTAAATGTAAACTTTAGACTCTTAACAAGTCGAAGGCCCTAGTTTCTATAACTTCACAAAACAACAGACCGATGGAGATAGTGTTTTGCGATGTATGTGGTACAAAAAAAGCTTACTTCGTCAAAGTGGGGAAGGGATTCGTGAACAAAATCATAGATAACTTGCCCGTTGAAATACATTTACCGCGGCATCAATACTGCGGTCCTGGAACTCAGCTGAATAAGTGACTGGCATGAGGAGATCCTGGACTAAATAAACTAGACGAAGCTTCCAAAGAACACGATATAGCTTACGCCAAGAGTTCGGACTTAAAAGATTGCCACGCCGCCGATAAAGTTCTAATTTCAAAAGCTCAAAGAGTGAGAGAGGATCCATCTCTGGCATGTAGTGAAAAACTAGCTGCTTCCGTTGGTAATAAAATCATGAAAACAAAATTCAAGTTCGGAATTGGAAATTAAAAAAATGGATCAACTCGTAAACGAACTTCACAAACCAACGCGAAAAAAAAATTTCCCGAGACGGAAGGTGATTGTACTGGGCCTAAACGATCTATGGCAGTCTGACTAGGTGGAGATGATACCGTAAGCTAAGCTAAATAAAGGATTTAACTGCCTACTGAATTGCATTAACGTCATGTCCATGTTTGCTTGGGCCATTCCTCCTAAATCTAAAACCGGTCTAGATGTTACCGAAGTTTTCAATAAGATACTCTCAGGAGCGACTGCCCCTAAAAATTTACAAGTATATTTAGGTAGTGAGTTCTACAATAAACACTTCAAAGCGCTACTTAGGCGCTATAACATCAACATGTACTCTATGTACTCTGAGAAGAAAGGAGCGTGGTTAAACATTTCAACAGAACGCTGAAAACTCGAATGTGGAAAAAATTCACCAGCCAGGGGAATTACAAGTGGATACACATTATCAACGAGTTGGTTTCATACTACAATGAGACGGTTCATTCCACCATAAAACTGAAAACTAGGGAAGTAACCAGACGTCAAGAACCGCTGCTAAGACGAATTATCCCTAAACAACTGCTAAAGAAACCCAAGTTCGCCGTAGGAAATAAAGTCAGGATTTCTAAAGTTAAAAAAATTTTTGACAAAAAACATTGGCAAAATTTTACCAACGAAGTATTTACGATCCGTAAAGTGAAAAAAAACTCAACCGGTTATGTATCTTTTAAAGTACGAGTCGGGTGAACCGGTGCTTGGAGGCTTCTACGGGCAGGAAATTCAAAAAACCCAAGCTATAGATTTATTTCTGGTGGAGTAAGTATTACGTAAAAAGGGGGAAAAGATGGAAAAATGCTTTATTTCGTTAAATGGAAGGGCTATGACTCCAAGTACAACTGCTGGACGGATATAATATAGATATTTTAAGCTGAATTCAAGTGCCCATAAGCTAGAGTACCAACTGCATCGTCACCGACCAATCTCTTGTCGTCGTAGGGACTGAACGCCAACTTGTTGATGGTGACAGTTTTTAGTTCGTGCGCTACCGAACGAATGTAACGACCCAGAGTTCTCACAACGCTTTTATTAAACAGCACATTCTTGTATGTTTTGTGCACTACTTGTGCTGTTTTCTTAATGCCTTTGCAAGCCATCCTGTTCTTCCCATCCGATTGTAAAACGCTGTAAAGCTTCGACTTTAAACCTACAAACTCGGAAATTGGGCACCCCGCGCTCTCGTCTTTCATCTTCCATAATACTTTTTTGTTGACGTTGGAGTGTAAGAAATGATCTGATGGGTAGTCGAATGTGTCGAACAACGATGCATCTTCTTCCATATCTTCGTAAATATCGTCTGTTTCTATCGAATAACATAAACTATCCATGTTCGTGACTAGGAGTTTCAATCTCTCCGGTCTGTACTTTTTCATCATGTGGTCGTATTGAAACCGGTAGACTAATAACTTTGACAGTTCCAAGACGCTAAACCCAACCACGATGGGCTTGTTCAAGATGATGTTTGCGGGAGTCTTTGTAAATATTACCAAATCCTCACTTAGAGAAGTGAAACTCGTGGTGTGGGGGTGAGACGTGTACTTGATGGCTATCTTTTTCGTCGTTGCTCTCAAGACATTGTTTCTCTTGCGCTTGCTCTCAATAGTCTTACCGAAAATCGAATTATTTACTAATTTGTAGAGGTTTTTGTCAAAATCGTTAGTAGCCCCGCTTGCAGTTTATCTTTATTAAACTCGATGTATGGTTTCAGCCAAAGCGCTTGCTTAAAGCTGATTGCTCTGTGTATTTTCTTGAGAACCATTCCGAGGGAAAGGTAGTATTTCAAATTCCTATAGTGCCCTACGTACTTTTTCTTTGAGAAAAGTTTAGTGGTTAGCTTTATGCCTTTGCTGTACGTTAACCGCAAGTCCTTGATTGCTCGACAGTTGAAAGGAGAATGTGTAGACTTTGCGATTTTCATGTGCTCGGGGGCTAATGGGAAATCATTGTACTATGCATGAAGACTCTCCAGGTATTCCAAGTGCATTTCTAATATCAAGCCTGTATCACTCTGGTCTCCTTAATTGTTGATATTTATATCTTTCAGCTGATCTTCTGGCACCCATTCGTACTCTCCCGTTCGTAGATACTCGCACATAACACAACCGTACAAGTTGTTGAAATCCAAAAATATGATGTAAGAATTCTTTTTATCCGGGTCGAAGGTAGATGGTATATACGGGTTGTTGGCTTTAGCGTAACTTCTAGCTATAAACGAGACACCACCTCTGACACCCTTTTCCACCATAAGAATCATGTCAATGTTAGTAAAGATATACAAAGACACTCCCGTCCTCTTGAGCGTTGCATCCCAAGATAGGGAGGGTGTAGAAATTTAATGGGAGTGGTCCAATCCATAACTAGCCAAACTCGTCGCTCTAAAGTTTTCAAAGACATCGGGTAAAAGACCGACCATGCAACATGAACATAAAAACAATAACAAATCAGACGACATGCTTTCCATATGCAATACTGTTTATCGAATTCCCTGTACGGAGCCAACATGTACTGCTACATACGTAGGACAATCCCTTCAAAAACTTAATGAATGTATAGCATCCCATAAATCAAACTTCAAGTTAAAAGTCGAATCCAACTCTTTAGTGCAACACTGCCTTTCAACAGGCAAGTCGCCTGACAAATACGCAACAGGCCACACCCCCGACATGGACAAGGTCCAAATCTTGTTTCGAGAAAAACACACTAGAGCGCGTATTAATCTTGAAACCTTTGTCATCCGTACACATACACCACCTGTACATAACCACTTAGTGCCAGATAATAAATTTCTAAAAGAAGATTTTCCTGTAATTAAAATACTTAAACTTGACTCTTTTGCCAGGCATATTGTAAAACCCATATAACGAATGCATCACATCTTTGAAACATGTGACCCCAATTTGCATACACCTTGCCTTGTGACGTGGCATCCCAACGGAACAGGTGGGTTGTTGCTTCTCGGTTGCCATTTCTGCCTCTTTTGAGGGGAGAAATTGGTGGTTTTTATCCGTTTTAAATTACTGTTTTATGCTTTTGCCATGCTTTAATTTTATTGCTAACCTGATGAAAAAAATAGAAAATTTTCGAATCGTTGTTTGTATTTTTATGTAGTACTGCTTGGTTTGCCTACACATAATCCGTCCACAAATACAGGTCGAGGTAATCTCCAAACATTTTGCATTTGCCTAAATCCCAAATCTTCATCTCATGTTGATAATATTCAGAGCAGATTGCTCCTTTCAACAACGAGGCAAATGCCGACAATTGTCAGGTATTCGTGCGGAAACACACCTTTTTCCTAAGGCCTCGTACGAGTTACAAGGATTCACCTTCGAAAAGCTTCTCCATAATGCTAAAGCTATTTAAGTTCGAAGCTAAAGTTTCCAACGATGCCGTCATAAATGCTAGACTGTCTATGAAAGCAAAACCGCCTATTCTCATGCTGTTGATTCTTTCCTTGTTCTTAGCGATGATCCTGACATTATGCAGAGCGTTGAATTCTTTAAACGAATTCAAAGCCTTCACCACGAAATGACTCGTATTTTTCGAAATTATGAATAACAACCGCTATGTTTTTGTTCAATGTGTAAGCGGAGTTACACTTGCTGTGCACGGCACCTCTAAATTCACCGGTAATGTGGTCGTGGTCTCGTACTTTCGTAAACCCGTTAAACATTTCTTGGGGAGGGTAAATGCACCGTGTTTGCAAAGATGGCACACCACAGCTTCTTTGTACAGCAACCACTGCTTCGTGGTTCAACGTTTCATCCGTTGCTTGTGGAAATCCACGTAAGCCACAAACTTTTTCTGGTCCTCAAATATAAATTCTAAAAACACCTTCACGCAGTCTACTCCTCTTTACAACCTTTTAGAAAATATTCTGCCTAAGTGGTCCACAAGCGCGTAGGCAAAACTGCAAGCTTGGTGTATGTGGTTAACTCTGGTGTATGAATCGTTTCCATCGCAACTGGCGACTGGATGCAGCACCGCTTCAAAGCCCACATAAGCTATGTACAACCTTTTAAGCACGTTCTTGAAACTTTTAAACTGGGTAACATCATTGTCAGGCAACGAGGTCTTTTGATACGGAACTCCCTTACAGGATGGAAGGTGGTAGTTTTCATAAATGAAACGATTTCGAAAACCGTGTAGGCAATGCCTGCAAAAATATTTCAAATTTCTGTTGGGTTGAAACTCGCGTTGAATTTGTTGAAATCTTTTATCGTCATGTAGTGTCCGTCGAGAAGAAGCAAGTCAACGTGATGCTTACTTTCAACTAAGGAATTCACGCAATAAATGCAAGGCTCATCATCCTCGAAACCAAAAACAGATATAGAAATGTTGTTGGCTTTTTCGAAAGCAGCGATCTTCGATAAAGGAACTGGGTACTTATCCAACGTATCAACAACTAACTCATGCGCATGAGGAAGGTAATGTTTCGTATCCCAATAATGTTGCAAAGATGGAACGGAGTGTATACTAGGTAACACGGACCACAGAAAACATTTATCATCCTCATTACACATTGACCAATATATCGGAACCTAATTTTAGCTTGTTGGGGAGTGCTACGTAACCTTTCCCAGGAAAAGGTCTGTAAATTCCAACGCATAGTTCGGTGCACACGCATTAATTGACAACCCACCCACTTCTTCCCACTGCAAACTGTCCAATACTATGCAGAATTTTGTTTGACATTTCCAAGAGAACCTTCTTGCTCCCCACTCTGGCCAGGATGGAATTGAAGAAAACTTTAATAGTTTCTGTATTATCTATCACTTTTTCGAATAGAATACATATTCAAATTTGAGCTTTTATGTTTACCATAAGACGTCCAAATTGTTCTAATAGATTCCAATATTTGTCCTCGTACTGTTCAAACAAAATCAAGGCTTGTAGTGCATTTCATCAGACTTACAATCCCACTTGAAAGCCAAGAAGCAGCTGTTGAAAGCATCGCATATGAGATCAAAACCTCCTAAATCCAAACTGAACGGCCTCACCTTGAGTTCGATATCTTCCGTCACCTCTATCTTGTCTTTCAAATCGTGAATCATGTAGGACAAGGCCCAGTCGATTCTAGTATCCTCTATTATAGGTACGACTAGGGATCTGACGTTGTTTACTACGAGGTTGAAATTTAAGGTTATCTGAGAAATTATTTCTTCCTTTAACCAGAGGTTGAATTTAGGAAAAGACAATTTAAGTCTTTTTTTTTGAAAACTCGCCAATTTCCCTTACACGTTGTTTTACAGCCCCTCCACACTTGTGTCGTTTATGCGCTAGACTGTCCGAGTAAGTCTCACCGCACGAGTCGCAGGTTACGTTACATTTTCCTTCATGACGCCTTTCATGCCTCTGTTTATATCTGTTGTTCCTGGACGTCTTTTCGCAGTATTGACATAAAAAAAATCTCATTGTCAGACATTGGAATCTCTCGATTTTTTCTTCGTCAATCATCATTTGTCCTTTTTTTTTTTATCTTCAGATACCGAAACCGTCTCTTCGTTAGTCGGCAGAGACGAATGTGAAATTCTGGTGTGAACCGTAGCTTTTGCTAAATCGGAAAAAAATACTTCTGACAAGCTTTGCAGTAATATGCACATCCAAGTTTGATTTTTTTTCAAGCGTGATCATTTTTCCATCGCATCGGTCGTGGTGCACTAAAACTTCATTGTAAGAAGAAACAAGTCCTCCGCAATCGAGACACGTAAAGTTTAACACGCAAAGCGTCTGCTGATGATTTTCCACCTCTTCCCGCAATAAAAAAAAATCCACTTTGCATTTCTTGCACCGGAACACTGCTCTTACTTGGCAGCCTTAGCTGGTATGAAAACTTACGGAATTATTCGTGCCTTTTATACCCACTGTGCTTTCTCCACGTGCTAGAAAGTTACACTCTACCCGTAAAAATAAGCACATGGTGACAAACACCACTATTAAAAAAACCTGCAAAAAATAATACTCAAATTGGAGTGTGATAAACATGATAAAATACACGGGTTTACTGTAGGGCCTGTTCTTCAATTCCCTTACTACTATGATGCTTATCTAATTGAAGAGTCATCTGCTGGATTCCAAGATTTATTGACGTAGCTGTTAGCTCAGATATAATATTATTTTTTTTCCAATAACAAAACACATGTGATGAACCCTATTAAGGCAACTCTGACACTCTAGTCTAACATGAAGCATGATTTCATAAATTCCGAATTTGAGATCTAAAATGTGACCTTTTATGAGCTGAATCTCCTAAAGTGAAAATAAAATCAATTAATTCCAAAGTTTACCACAAAATCAACCTCATAAAAGACCCACTTGCCAACGTGCATTGCACAGAGTCATACACAAATACGTAGACAAAAAATCGGAAGTGA
This sequence comes from Lithobius niger, assembly GCA_023313725.1. Classification (NCBI taxonomy): domain Eukaryota; kingdom Metazoa; phylum Arthropoda; class Chilopoda; order Lithobiomorpha; family Lithobiidae; genus Lithobius; species Lithobius niger. Next base: position 35,680 of record JAHWFP010017435.1, on the reverse strand, counting down.
CATCAAAATTTTACACATTTTATACATATTTTTAGGGAATTCTTTGACGAGATTTCGTCACTTGCTCATACGACGATAATATTGAATAATCTGCCAACATTCGCTACTATTGCGTAAGATCTGAATTAATTCTTATTTGGGACCAATTTTTGGGAAAAAGCTGTACTATCCCCCTGCTAAAAGGTAACATGTTGTAGAAACGAAATGTGCCACAATGGCATTTTAGGTATTACGTGCTTGTAGCTTACTTTTTGTTCGTTCCATTGCGTAATTGTTGCAATATAGACTTAGAGGCCAATACCCCTTCCTTTCCTCCCCCCCCCCACCGCACACGGAATGGCGTAAACGAAGTTTTCCTTAAATTCAAGGTGTTTTACAATGTCAATACTCGCTGGGCTTCCTAAAATGAATTTGGCAAGCGTGGAGTCGGGCTGGAGCCACCCTAACTCCTTTTTACTTCAAGATTTTGGCATCTTTTTCCCACAGTCCTTTAATTCAGGGAACTTTCATCAGCCCAATCACTTCCGGGCTAGGTTCTTTTTTCTGAAATTTCTGATCGCGTGGTTTTGGTACAATGCTTGTCAATTATTTAAGTTGGGAAACAATGATGTCAATTGGGTATTCATTCGTTGTCGATAAAACGATGATTTTCTACGATGATTTTCTATTATAACATCTGCTTTTCTGGTACAGTGGTTTTAGACTCTGAACATTTTCTTCTTGAGAGTGTCAATTAAAACTGATCTTGTGTGTGCCAAACTGAAATTAATACCTCTAATGGTTTTTGACAGTGGATGGTGCAAATATTGCTTTGTTCTAGTTTGTTAACAATAGCAAGGCATGGCAAGCAATGGTGCTTTTCAAATTCCAATGTAAAGTGGAGACAGGGATGGTAGGCATTAAGTTCGGTTTCAATTTCAGGAACATGTTGGAGCACCACTAATAGGCAAAAATATCATCAATGTATCTGTGCCAGATAATGATTTCGTTTACATATTTATTTACAACCAGATGGTCTGTTTTATCGAGGACTAAGTCCACCAGAAATATGAAGACTGAACTTCCCGTGGGGAGTCCAGTAATTTGCTGATAGGGGGTTTCTTCAAAAATCACTTATAATAATAATAATAATAATAATAAAGGTTTTACCCGCTAATGGGTAAGGTAACGGTAGGTCAAACCACTTACACTGCCCCCATGAACCAAGCATTAATACGCTCGTCGTAGGAATTTGGAGAGGTCGACCCCACACACTGCACGTTTGAAGTCGTCAACCGTCGTCGCATGTACGACCGCAGGCGGAAGTGAATTCCAGCAATCCACAATCCTGTTGAAGAAAAAAAACATTCTACAGTCTGTCTTAAAGGTTTGTTTTTGAATTTTAAGTTCATGCCCGTTAGTTTGGTTTATCAAGATTGACAGGAAAAAGGGCAAGAAAATCGGAAGCTGGTCTTGGATAATTTGATACGTCAAAGCGAGATCGGCCTTGAGTCCATGTAATTCCAAAGGTTCCCAGCCCGCACAACGAAGTCTTTCACCTGCCGTCAGCGTGCGTAGTTCAGGTATGGAGCGAGAAAAAGTCCGCTGGACTGACTCTAACAAGTCAATGTCTTTTAAGAGGTGTGGCGACCACACAGGGCTCGCATACTCAAGTATTGGTCGTACACATACCTTAAATGCCCAAACCCTTGTCTTTAAATTGGTTTTGCAGAAACACCTGATGACAATGAACAAGCGTCGAAAAGCATCAGCAGTAATCTTAGAACAATGTTTTGAGAATTTCAGGTCTGAATTGAAGAGAATGCCCAAGTCAGTGACCGAGAGCTTATTCTCAATAGAGGTACCATTAATATGGTAGTCAGGCGAATCCCTAGTGTTTCCAAATTGGATCGAAATGCATTTAGACAGAGATAGAGGTAGTTGCCAGTCTAAGGACCACTTGGACACCATGTTGATTACATCTGTGAGTTTGTCTCGGTCGGCTGCAAAAACGATTTCAATGCCAGACTTTAAATCGTCAGCATATTTCGACGTAAGGACCTCAGAGGAGGTGCTATCTGCGAGCATATCCCCAATATACAGGACAAACAGAAGCGGACCCAAAACAGAACCCTGAGGGACACCACTGGTGATAGGTAGCCAATCAGAATAGGTAGATTCGACCTTGACACGTTGTTGGCAGTTGCGGAGAAAAGCAGCAATCCAATTCAGCAAACCACCCTCGAGATCCAGGTGCCTCAGCTTAAAAAGCAGTTTGGAGTGCACAACAGAGTCAAAGGCACGCTGGAAGTCGAAGTATATTACTTCAGATGAGATGCTGCAGTCCAGGGCAGAGGTCCATCTATCAGCAGCTAGCAATAGCTGCATAGTGGTTGATTTATTGGGCAAAAAGCCAAATTGGTTGGAGTCCAAAAGATTAAAGTAAGCGCAATGCTCGATAATACGGTTTCTTAAGATGGTCTCCATAAATTTGCAGATGACAGAAGTTAGGGCAATAGGCCTGTAGTTCGAGGGAAGAGCGGCATTGCCCTTAAAAATTGGAACAATATTTGCCTCAGACCAGGAGGAAGGAATATCGCCCAGATTAACGAGGTTTAAAAAATAATTGAAAGTGCTGGAGCGATTTCACAGCCAAGTTCCCTGTAGAAGACGGAGTAGTAACTGTCAGGATCGACAGACTTGCTTGGTTTAAATTTCTGCAAGATTGCAACAATATCCGAGGTGCAGAAACTTAGATTGTTGTTATTAAAGATTTAATGCCATGATATCTGGCAAAATTAACTTGGCGTGTATCCCAAATTGCGTAAAATTTAGGTTCAAACCGTTTGCCCATTCCAAGTCTTTAGTTAACAAGAAATTGTTTACCAAAATAGGTGGCAAGTGCCTAGCAGACCCTGTCATGAATCGGTAATGTCGAAACAGGGAATGCATGCTGCCATCCATGCAAACTTTTTATTTTGCAAACTTTGAGTGCCGGGCAGTTACTGCGTTACAATATTTAAGGCAAGAGGCCTCGTATGATGCTTTATTAGCGGCGCAGTTATTAAGTTTTAAAGCGTGCCAATGTTTGAGCTTATGTTTACCCAAATTACGGATTGCGATAGGTAGTTTCCTTTTTTTTGTTGTTTGGCGTGTTCCCAACCCGAAGGCCATAACACCGTGGACGCTCCCATTCAATCAGGAGCAACAGGCACAAATCAAGAAGGGGGAAAAAGAACAACACGTACAAAACAGCCCAACACATAACAATGAACCAAATTGTAACATGAAAAAAAGCACAAAAAAAGGAAAGTAAATATGCATCAACAAAATTCAAAAAAAAAAGTGAAAGAGTTAAAAAATCAAGTAAAAAAAAAGAAAAGCTCAGGTCACGGGCCCTCCTACTGGGTTACCAGCCTGGTACAGCAAGTCTAAAAAAGTTAAAATTAAATCTATATTCAGAATAAAACATCGCACCTAATGGACACAGTGGGGACAAAGACACAAATGGTGCCTGGTTGCTAAATGCACAAGCACTAAAGAAAAGACAAAAGTCATCAATAAGAGTTCAGCTGTTGGCGAAATTGGCGAAATTTGGTCATCGACAATACTGTTGCAAAAAAACAGAGAACTCTTTCCTGAGTTCCTCATCAAGTGCGACGTGAAGAGAGTCCCAGGCAAACCCAAGAGGAGTAGCCCGTCGGAGAAAAATAGCCCTGCCGGATGCTCTGGGAGGAACGGGACAATCAAGTAGAACGTGCTGGATATCTTCAATTGGAGAGCCACAGCGACAACCGGGATCCGTTCTCTTTCCAAATCGAACAAGGTAGTCTGCAAAATTACCATGCGAAGTAATGCACTGTACAGTCTTGAAAGAATGCGGTTCGAATTCAGTCTTGGCTTTAGGCATAAACCTGAAAGTTGTCCTTCCCTTTGTAGAGCTCTCCCATTTAGTCTGCCAGGCATGCAGGGCAGAAGTAGGACAAAGAGATTTGGAATACGACACGGGAAGCGGCAAATCTTCAGCGTTCGCAAGAGTGGTTGTGTCTTTGGCAGCTTGGTCCACCACCTCATTACCCCAAATGCCAGCATGAGCTTTCACCCAACCGAGTTTGATAGGCCTGGCAGAAAGGAGGTCATAGAAAAGGAGCTGGGCTACAGCAATTTGAGTGTTGGAAGGAATTGGTCCAAGAATAGCAGTCAGAGCGGAGAGAGAGTCGCTATAAATAGAGACATGTTCTTGATTCGTGAGATGGTCAATAGTGTACCGAAGAGCAGCGGTAATAGCATAAACCTCTGCTTGAAAAACCGAGTTCAAATCTCTAAGTCGAAAATTCTTCCGGCAAACTTCATTCCCTCTTAAGAAAACGACAAAGGCGGCCCCAGTATGTCCATTGATATGAGAACCATCAGTGAAAATTTGGCACGTGTCATCATCAGCAGGTTTAAACTGCTCAATAGGATCTTTACGTCGCAGAGCAGGATGAGGGAACAGAGCAAGAGAAATCGGTCCTTCGAAAATGGGCTTGCAAATCCTATTGAAATGCTGATGCCACTCATAAGCAAGAATGGAACAAGGTATGACCCTGGCAAGAACGAACAAGGCATCAGTAGGAGTCGTACAATAGGCATGGATGATGCTCAACAAAAGTGGTCTGACCAGAGAGTCTAGAGATTGAGAATTCTTGACATATTTAGCAACTTTACACCAGATCTCGGCACCAAAAATAATCATGGGCACAATGCAGTGCCGGTAAATCATCCGTAGAACAGAAGGTGGAATACCCCAGGTCTTAGACACAACGATACGCAATCTACTCGTGACAGGTAGAATCTTCCGCCTGATCTTTCCTTTTGGTGGAAGTTGATCATTGCTGCCAAATACGGCAAAGGTTCACATTCGCAGTAAGGAGGTCAATGATGCACTCCCAACGTGCTTCAACTGATTGAGTACAGTGAGAGAGACACTTTGGCCAGTCAATGTTGCCGGTCAAGTATCTAAGTAAATCGAAGTCGATTTTAGGGTAGATGCCCTTTAGCTCATATCGCTTTTCAATTTCGCAATTAACCTGGAAAGCAACGATAGAATGGTCGCTTGTTCCTAGGCAATTATCAATGCTGATATCAAAGACAAGCCTATCTTCCTGGGTTAGAATCAGGTTCAAAATGTTGCTGCCCCGCGTAGGTTTGTCATCAAGTTCTGAAAAGCCAAAAGGTTGTACATATTGGAGAAAGTCTTTATGTTGTTTTAGTGTTGCTTATGGTATAGACCAGTCGACTGTAGAAAGGTTAAAATCTTCCAGGACAATGTTTGAAAAAGTAAGGTGTAGTTCCCTTTCCAAAATGTGCAGAATTCAAGAACCTCTGGGTCTCGATCACTGTGTGGGAGATAACCAAGAATGAAGTTTAGCTTTGAAGTTGGTAGGCTGACAGAGATCGCTTCAGTAGTCAAGGATATATTCTTAACTATGAGATTAACATAAGATCTAAAGCAATCAAAATACCTCCTGCATGAGATCCACTATCTCTACAAAAAAGCAAGTATGGTAAATGTCGAACGATCATGGGGTCAGTTTAAGTTCGGTTTAACCACGATTCAGTAACAAAGAAAATATCAGTCGAAAACTCAGCCATAAGGGCTTGAAAGAATGCCAAGTTTTTGGGGATGCTCCTAGCGTTTATGAGTTTACACTTCAGAATTCCCGTCTAGGGTTGGTTAATTGGTTATAGTGACTAAGGGATGCACTAGATGATGCGTTTAATTCCAGAAAGGGTGGCTCCGGTCAAGTACGCTGTATAGTTTGCTAATTAGGCATTCTTTTCCTTGTGTAGTGAGGTGCCTGCCTTCTGTCCATAAATGTACATTTGTGCCAGATTTGTTTGTCGATGCAGACAAAGTCGGCATTTTCAGCTACACATAGGTTTCTTAGCAGAGTATTTGTGTGGGTAACTTTCCGATCTTCTTCAATATCACGACTGTGGAATTTTGGGGGTAGTGCTACAATCACAATTCGTGCTATGTGTTGCCCTGAGCGGATAAGGTTGATCATCTGTTTGGAGTAGTTGACAATTCTGACACGTCGTTTACCGCAGTGGTACGCGAGGGGCGGTAAACACGTGTTCTAGTGTGCAGTATTTTGTTTGGTTGTATGGAGTAGATCTCAATAAGTAGAAGGGCAGAGCGTGGTTCAGTACCGTACGGCCTCTTCTATAAGACGGTTACAAGCTTGAATACTGCACAAGCGTGCACCCAGCACGCCACCAGAGGTCCATGGAACAGGTGGAAACGGTAACTATGATAAATTATAAACTGTCTGCGTTTTCGTATGGATTGAAGGACAGTATTTATCTCTCCCAACTTTTGATTTATTTTGACCCAACAATCCAGAATTGGCAAAGAAGGTACAGTCGGAGTTCTATACTCGTATGGCAGAAGATGATGTTTGCCCTTGCATTGTCAGCTCCTGGGTTGGAAAGGTTTTCTCCGGATTATTGTCACGGTGTCATTCATGGAGTTGTGAGCCTTAATCAGCATCATCAGCCTAATCGTTGAAACTCCTTACAAACGGAAATAATGATAATCCGGTCGTAGGCTATACTTAAGACGTTGAAGGAATAAGCATCCTTGGTTAAGTTCAAGGGCATAAATTGCGTTGTTAATTTCTTGTCTAATCCGTGGAATAGAAATGGCGGATGGCATCCATGTTTGTTTTTCCGCTTCTACTAAGGTGGGGAGAAGTCGGAAAAAGTAAGTCCAACCGTTACGATTGCTGAGCTCGAAAAAAAAGTAAAAAACGAATCCAACAGTTGGGAGCGACAACGCAAGTGTGACAATAT